>ML170159.1:446895-681984 GCA_004355085.1 Rickenella mellea
TCTGGTGTTGCCTCTGATGTTGTCCCTGCTTCAGCTGGTGCTGAATCTGCTGCTGCTGCTTCTGGTGTTGTCTCTGATGTTGCCTCTGTCTCAGCTGGTGCTGCATCTGTTGTTGTCTCTGTCTCAGCTGGTGTGGCATCTGCTGGAGCATCAGCTGCATTGTTTGAATCAGAAGCTTCAGCACCTGCAGATGAATTGTCAGCATTTTCCCCTGATGGATTTCCACTATCAGATGTAGCATTAGCATTGTCACCAGATGAATCATTTGCTCCGGATGAGTTGTCACTGGTTCCAGCATTGTCGCTGGGTGCAGTATCTGTACTTTCACCAGGGGTATCATTGCTGCCAGAATTTCCATCACCAGATGAACTATCTCCATTCCCACCAGAGGAATCATTGCCAGAAGTGTCAGCTGTATTTCCTCCAGAGGAGTCATTACTTTCAGGATTGTTACCTGAAGAATCATTGCCTCCAGAATTTCCTTCACCAGATGAAGTATCTGTTCCACCTGTTGAGCCATCTCCACTTCCTCCAGAGTCATTATTACCAGGATTGTCACCTGATGAATCATTGGTGCCAGAATTGTCTCCAGAGGAATTTTCTGTATTTCCTCCAGTGTCACCACTACCAGGATTGTCACCTGATGAACCATCTGCATTTCCACCTGATAAATTATCTGTTCCATCACCTGATGAGCCATCTCCATTCCCTCCAGAGGAATCATTGCCAGAATTGTCACCAGAGGTGTTGTCTGCATTTCCTCCAGAGGAATCATTGCCTGAATTATCACCTGATGAGTTGTCTGAATTTCCTCCAGAGGAGTCACTGCTGCCTGAATTGTCACCAGATGAACTATCACCATTTCCTCCAGAGGAATCATTGCCAGAGTTGTCACCAGGTGAGCCATCTGCATTTCCTCCAGAGTCATTACTACCAGAATTGTCACCTGATGAATCATTGCTACCAGAATTTCCATCACCAGATGAGCCATCTCCATTTCCTCCAGACGAATCATTCCCAGCATTGTTACCAGATGAGTTGTCTGCATTTCCCCCTGAGGAGTCATTACTGCCAGAATTGTCAGATGGATTGTCTGTATTTCCACCAGAGGTACCATTGCTTTCAGAATTATCACTTGATGTATTGTCTGCATTGCCTCCAGAAGATCCATTATTGCCAGAACCACCATCACCTGAAGAACTATCTGCATTTCCATTGGATATGTTATTGTTGCCTTCAGAATTATCTCCAGTTGAATCATTGTTGTCAGAATTTCCATTACCAGATGAACTATCAGCACCTCCACCAGATGAGTCATTGGTATTATTTGCATTGCTGCTATCAGATGAATCATTTCTTCCGCCTCCTCCATCACCATTTGATGCATCATTTGAATCATTGGAGTTTTCATTTGCATCATCTCTTCCAGAAGAGTCTTCACCATTTGAATTATTATTTGTGTCATTTGCAGGAGGTGACCTATCACCAATATTATCAGAGTCTTGGTTTTTATTGTTTGAACTGTCTGCATGATTATTTGAGATGCTGTTGGAATCTTCTCTGTCACTTTCACTGGTACTACTTCTTCTGCCTCTGGACTCAACATCTGACATAATTTTTAAGTTCACATGATATTATTGCATCATATGCAATGACATACCATCTTTCCTTGTGCGTTGACAACACAATTCAGAAATTGCTTTCCAGAAGCCTGAGGATTTAGTTTGACCTGATTTAAATTTAGCATCACATAATCTAATATTTTCAGTTACCCACGATTCTTCTGTCCATTCCCAGTTTGAGAGGATGTTGAATTCTTTTTTGTGGATTTTCTACCAAAGCATGAACATGAACATAGAGTTGTTCGATTGGCTGGCTTCTGATTGCTTCTTAATTTTTGTTGTCTTTTATTCTTTTCTGCTACTGCTCTGATTTTTTGGGGCTAAAAATAACAGAACACGATGCAAGAAAGCCACATACTGTTTTCGAGATGAAAGGAAAAGAATTGTGATAAGCCACAAAATCAATGCAGCGAGAAATACAATCCAGGTCTATGAAGCATTCAAACAAAATACTGGCGGATCCATCTCAACAAACACATACCACACTTCCCCATGAAACAACAATATGACCATTGGACTGTTGCTTAACTTTTGTACTTGTCGCCAGGACAATGGATAGGTCAATAATAAAGGTCAATGTTGTTAAAACGGCAGCCACACTACTGAAAAGTAACGGATGCACAAGTATTGAGACGCAAAAATTTGATCGGGAAGCTTTCATTCGGCCTGCTGCTCTATCAGTCCATCGGTGATACAAGGTTGGACGGAGTGAAAGAGCCAAGGTAAGCAAGAACGTTAGAAACGACCATGTACACGCTAACGTATCCCCAATAAGAACGCGGAATGGCCAGGACATGCAGCGAGACAAACCGATCGTGTGAAAAACGAGTAAACTCGTGGCGGTCGTTGAAATGGCAGTTTCAAGACCTGTCAGGACGGGTCTTCACAATTGTTACAGGTCAGCGCAAGCGAAAAGGAGCCGTACTCGCTCACATGTGAGAAAAGGACCAGCCTAACCCTGTCGTGCTACATAAGTTGACGATGTAATCCCGATTGACTGGGCGGTCTCTGTACGAAGGCTTCAGCGTCGAGTTTGCTCCGCGCAATGAACAGAGACTCACAGAAAGCAAAATCCCCATACGCCAAACTTTATAGTTCCGCCGGTCGTGAGATCATGGAGGTCAAAGAGGTTGACGGACTGGGAAATGGGCACCGACTCGCAAGCAATGAGCAGAATGAGGAATGCTACAAAGATCAAGATGAGGTCGCCGTAAGGATGGAAGTCACACTGGCGCTTGTTGGAGCGCGATCCGTTCCGCTGAGGAACGTCGTCTTCGGGTGATGAAGACATGTTCCGTCGTCGAGGTGTTCACGCGAGTTGACAGTGGTTGGTGATGCACCTCGGGTGAGTTGATCGGTACGCGGGCTGTTTGAATAACATCTTTGTTGGCGCAAAGCAGACTTCTGAATATCTGAAGAGCAAAGACAAGTGCCTCAAGTAAGATTAGGCACGACTAGGATTAGACAAGACGACCGCAAAGGAGAACGATGTGAGACGGGACGCGAGCGCTTGTTGTTGTCGATGAATGACATCGGTTAATGAATTGACTTCCCACGACAGGGTTCCGGTAGATTGGCGCATTGAGTCAAAGAAGCCTAAAAGAAGCTAACGCCAAATGACGAAATTCTATAAGAAGGACCGAAAACGGAGAAGGGGAAGAAGAATGGACAAGAGTGGCGATAACATTTCGCGTCGAGAGCAAAGGGGAGAGATGGGCGGGGTGTGGGGGCAAAGTAGCTGAAAAGAAAAGGGAGGGCCGCACTTGGAGCACTGAAAACGATTTGGGTTGACCTAACGACTGATGTGGTCTGGGTTCGAAGGGGAAGGTCCGAAAGAGGGAGGCGTGATTTGAGCTCCGCCGCTCGCGTGATAAGCGGAATGGAGAAAGCAGAAAGAGGACAGCCTTGGGACTGTTGAGGCTGTAGCAGCAGACATATAGATGAATTGGTGGGAGTACGTTGAAGGCAATGAGAGCGCCATTGAGCATATGGACGTGGAGGGGAGGGGATGAAGGGATAGGACAGTGAATTGAGAGTGTTTGTGCGGGAACGGACCAAACTGTGCAAAAGCCGAGCCAAATAAGGATAAAAGGTCGAATTGTTGGGCGATTGTTTCGTTCCCTCATCTCTTCTCTCTCTTCCCCCTTTCTCCACCATAGGCTGCGTCGTACGCGCCCTCCCCTCTCTTGTTAATTAATACCCTTCAGGTTTGTCCTACTTGTCTCTCTGCCTTTCCCATCTCCTTTGCTCTCTACCACACTATCCCCCTTTCAACGCCTCCTTTTTTCCTTCTCTTTTTGTCCCGCTGCATTACTGATCTACTTCCAGTTCTTGCTACGCCATCATAATGTCTGCCCCCACTGAAACCCCTGTTGCCCCCACCGAGGTCAAGCCTGAGGAGTCCGTCGCCGCACCAGTCGCCGAACCCGTCGCCGAGGCCCCTAAGGTCGAAGAGACTGCCGCCGCTCCCGTAAGACACGTCCACTCATCCTATCATTCACTTTGCTCATCCTTTTTCTCTAGGAGCCCGCAAAGGAGGTCCGTTTTCGGTGACCAACCAATTATAAACTTTTCCCAATTTTTTTTTCTAGGAGGCTGCTCCCCCTGCTGCTCCTGAAGCGGTTGCCGCGGAACCCGTTACGGAAGAGGCGAAGCCGGTATGACTCATTCTCTACTCTTACAACGTCTTCCTCATTGTGCCCTTTGATGTAAGGCGGAGGAGCCCGCCAAGGAAGAAGCCAAGCCTGTTCGTCGCTTATCATGTCACTCTATCTTGTTGCCCACTAACCCGCGCATCTTACAGTTGGATGCACCCAAGAAGGAAGACAGGCCCAAGAGTCCAGGCTTGCTAGCCAAGATCCTTGCCCCGTTCAAGGACACTAAGGCCAAGGCCGAGAAGAAGGTGAAAGAGGTGAAAGCCCCGAAGAGCCCCAAGAAGGAGAAGAAGAAGGAGGAGTCCGAGGTACTTATTTTCCCGTCTTATTACTTGAATTGCCCTTGATGTCCGTTTTCAGGCCTCCGCTACCTCTACTGAGCCTGCCAAGGAGGAGGTCAAGGTGGCCGAGGAGACTCCGGCGGTGAGCGAACCCGCTGCTGCTGTCCCCGCGGCTCCGGCCGTGGAGGAGACCCCTGCTGCCCCGACTGAGGCTGTCAAGGAGACGTAAGTGATCGCTGTTCTTTAATCTGTCATCACGGTTCTTATTATATCCTTGGTAGTGAAGGAGCCGCTCCCGCCGCTGAGCCCGCGGCGGTGGTTGAAACTCCCAAGGAGGAGGCGAAGGAGGAGAAAGCTGAGAAGGTTTGTTTATTTGATGACATCTCCGTTAGATATTTTTGTAACGCTTCTATCTTCAGAAGGAGGAGAGGCCCAATGCAGCCACCAAAGTCGGACGTCGTCTCTCTGGTCGCATCGGCACCTTCTTCAAGTCGAAGCAAAAGGAGGAGCACGCTGCACCCCCCAAGGTTGACGAGAACCCCCCGAAGATTGACGAGCCCGCCCCGGTTGCTCCCCTCGAGAACCCAGTGGAGTCTGCCCCTGAACCCGCTGCCGCTGCCGCTGACGAGGTGGGTACCCGATCAGTATGTCGCATATCAGCACTAACGTTGACGATCCCTTAGCCATCCAAGCCAATCGAGCCTGCTCCTGCTGCGTCTCCCGTCGTTGCTGCGACCGCTTAAGTTTGATCGTTTGCTTGCGTTTTGTTGTCTGGACGAACATCTCATGCCTCCTTTACGCCCCACATCAGTTATTTCATTGTCCTATGTTGGTTTCCGGATTTCGCGTCGTCTGCTGCTCTTGATTTTCATCCCTCGTTTACACCAATCGCTACGATCCTATGCACCATCTGACTTCGTGGCTATTGTTACGATATCCCTACGTCCATTAATACTTTTTGCTTCAAATTTATCCCACAGTTTGGAACATGATACCAACTTTCGTCAGACGCCGTACTACCCTTGTAATGGTCATGCCTCAGTTATGAAATTGGCCTGCATTTTCTGAAGGCGTGATTATATAAGTAAGCATTAATGGTCCTCTCTAAAAGGTAGTTGCAATTTTCATGTTACGAGCCATGTCCGACCAACCGACCAAGCAGAAATTATGGGGAGGTCGATTTACAGGAAAAACAGACCCCTTGTAAGTAGTATCTTCTATTCATCAGCTGATTTTAAACCTGCCGACTTCTCTGATAGAATGCACGAGTTCAACCAGTCCCTTCGTTATGATCAGCGCATGCATGCCGCCGACATCCGCGGATCCATCGCCTATTCAAAAGCTTTAACTATCAGTGGTATATTGTCAAAAGCAGAGGAGACAAAAATCATTGAAGGTCTTGAAGCCGTCGAGAAAGAATGGGCCAATAGCCAGGTGCGAGACGCAAATTTACCTTTGGAGCGAAAATGCCCAAATCTAAATTGTTTCGCCTAGTTTAAAATTCAACCTGATGACGAGGATATACACACTGCAAACGAACGGCGTCTGAGTGAATTAATTGGACCTTTAGGCGGTAAACTCCACACGGGACGCTCGCGGAATGATCAAGTTGCAACAGATATGCGTCTCTGGCTTCTGGATGAGGTCAAAGATATCGAGACGGGTTTAAAGGGACTGCTTAATGTGATGGTTGAACGCGCAGACAAAGAAAAGGATGTCCTCCTTCCTGGGTACACTCATTTGCAGGTGAGTCCTGTGGCTCGTACGGTCCAGCACGCTGAATTAAATTTCAATAAAGCGTGGCCAACCTATTCGTTGGTCGCATCTCCTACTCTCCCATGCCTTCTCTTTCCACAGTGATCTTCAACGACTCAAAGAGCTGGTGCCTCGAATATCCATCTTGCCACTCGGATGCGGTGCGCTAGCAGGCAATCCGTTCAATGTCGACCGTGAATTCCTCAGGAAAGAGCTTGGCTTCCAGTTAATAGCGGAGAACAGCTTGTGGGGGGTAGGCGACCGCGACTTCATCGCCGAATTCCTCATGTGGTCGAGCTTGGCCATGACGCATATCAGCCGTATGGCGGAGGACCTGATTGTGTATTCTACGGCAGAGTTCGGATTTATCACGTTGAGCGATGCGTACAGGTATGCTGCCTGTTCATCTTTCGATCCTTGACTCATTTGTTACGTCTTGTAGTACTGGATCGAGTATTATGCCCCAAAAGAAAAATCCGGACTCATTAGAACTCCTTCGAGGAAAATCTGGTCGTATCTTTGGTAACGTACGTCAATTCACAAAACCGAACGCTATTTCATATCTCAATTAATTTTATGCTACAGATGGCGGGATTCCTGATGACACTAAAAGGACTACCTTCAACATATAACAAGGACTTACAGGAAGATAAAGAACCGCTCTTTGACACCGTGGACAATATATCTGCATGTTTTCGTATCGCAGAGGGCGTTGTTGCCACGATGGAGGTAACGTACATTTCATTTTCGATCCTGATCGTCGCTTGACGACTTTACCAGGTGCACGCCGAGAAGATGAGACAGGCATTGACTATGGATGTCTTGGCTACCGACCTGGCTGATTACCTCGTGCGCAAAGGCGTAAGTTTAACCGATCTTCCTTTTGCGTGCTTCCTTTCTCTAAGCGCATCTCAGACGCCGTTCCGCGAAACCCACCACATCTCAGGGCGCGCCGTTGCTATGGCTGAAACTCGAGGAGTGCAATTGAATGAACTCACGTTGGAAGATTACCGGGGCCTGAGCGACAAGTTTGGTTCCGACGTACATGCTGTTTTCGACTTCGAGGCGAGTGTGGAAAGGCGAAATGCGATTGGTGGAACAAGTAAAGACATGGTCGCTAGACAAGTCGATGTCTTGAGAAAAGCTCTCTCTAGTTAATTTGACTATTGCTATTTTTACTGGTTGTCCTTTGCGCCAAGGATTGCGTTCCGTAGCTGTGCGACTATTGCCATTTTGGGCGACGGCCCTGCTGGCTAGCGTGATGTGTGACACCGCCTGTGCTAGCGTCTCATCAACTCTTCGTCCTGTCCACGACTGACGGTCTGTTCATCCCAAACTCACCACTTTTAATACCCTTCTTTCCCCCCTCTTACCCCAACAACCATAATCATGGCTCGCGACAGGCTTGCCGCCATGAGAGTTCGTTCATTCAATTGCCTCTGAGATTTCTCCAACTCACTTGGTTTGATGCAAAGCAGGCGCAGCAAGGAGGAGGCTACACCCAGAGGTTCATAAGCTCACTATTCTGAAGCATTCGCTTTTACGAACAACTCTTTCAGTGACTCGTCGAACCCCACACAACCTTCGGGCGGCGGCGGCTATCAAAGCCGTCGACCCAATCCATACGCCCAGCAAGACGACAGAAGTTATGAGATGTCTCAAGTGAAAGACAACACTACCAATTTCAATGTTCCCGCGGATGATATGACTGCTTTTTACGACGAGGTGCGAAAATTCTTTCTGTCGCCGTTTTTTATCTCGGGGGGTTTCACTCTGACAAAATGTCTCGTTCTTGCAGATCTCTGCCATCCAGGACAAGATCAAGGAGTTCAATGACAATGTAGCCCGTATTAGCGATCTCCACTCGCGCTCGTTGAACAATATGGACGACGCTGCCGCCCAGCGCAATGCCTCGCAGCTGGATAATCTTGTGGCAGAAACGAGTGCCGCAGGTGCTGAACTCAAGCGACGCATCCAGAGTCTTGAGCGCCAGCCTGGCGGTGGGAGAGAAGGACAAATCCGCAAGCAACAGGTATGGACTCGCCGCATCGTACGATAATCCCGCTCACATTTCCAAAAGACTGGCCTTGTGAAAACCAAGTTCAAAGAGGCGATCCAAAATTATCAAGCTGTGGAGCAGCAAAATCGCACTAAGTATAAGCAAAGAATGGAAAGACAATTCAAAATTGGTGAGTACCAAATATACACTATATATGTCGTGTTAATGGCGTTCCTGTGGCAGTTAAACCTGACGCATCTCCCGAGGAGGTGAGAGCTGTGGTCAATGATGAACAGGGCGGCCAGATCTTCAGCCAAGCGGTATGTCACAAGGGGCATCTATAGATATGATGCTGATCAGTTAATTATAGCTGATGAACTCCAATCGGTATGGGGAGTCGCGGGCTGCATATCGGGAAGTGCAAGAACGTCATGAGGAAATCAAGCGTATCGAAAGAACATTGGGTGAACTTGCTCAGCTGTTCAATGATGTAAGTGACTTGATTATTGCTGAAACTTGTTGAAGCTCATGTGTTCAATAGATGAGTGTTCTTGTCGAACAACAAGACGAGACTATCAACAATATCGAGGTTGCCGCTGGCGGGGTCGAAAAGGACACCGAAGCTGGGTAAGAATGCGACGCCAGGTACTTCTTCAGCTTCATCTAACAATCAATCGCAGACTCGGGTACACTACGAAAGCTGTCGAATCCGCTGCCGGTGCTCGCAAGAAGCGGTGGATATGCTTCTGGATCCTTGTTGTCATCCTCATCATTGTTGGCGTCGTCGTTGCCGTCACTGTAATTCACAACAACAAGAAATAGGGTTCTCAACTGTGACGGGCAACGTTGGTCAAGACAGTTGGTTGGAACGTTCACCGTTTACGTATGGCCTTTCCGCAGATTTCTTTACGCCGGACTTTACTTCATGATCTCAAGAATTGGATTTTACGCCTTCCACTCATTTTTTCATTGCAAAAATGGCTTCTTTATTTTATAGTATCTCATGCTGCCCTTTTCCTATTACCGTTTTAATGCATTCACATACGGAACTGTAATGGGATCGTTCATTCACCCGAATGAATAGGCGGATTTGTGTGACCTCCGGAGCAGTGGCGCGACAACTATGTGAGGTGTTCCGCCCAATGGTTCCGACAAAGTCGACAAAGGAGTTGTTGACAGAAAATAAGGTACCGCCTCCGGCGAAGTAGCCAACCTAACAGCGAAACGGTTTAACACCGTGGTGTATAGTGGAATGGAATGCGGTGGATCAACGGGGTTGTCTTTTGATAAATTTGCAGACTGAAGGGCAAAGCCGGGTGAATGTAGCGGACCGAACGCCTGCCACATGTGTGACACAGCCTCCTGCTCTTTGGTGTCTCCATCCAAATTTGTAGGGGCTGACGCGTCCCTCTTATATATAAGCGAGCCACCTCTATCTCCTCCTCCTCAACTTTACACCTACCCCATCACACACACCGTTTGCATCGTACGTTGTCCACCCTCTCCCCTTGTCTCCAGTCATCTCACTCATTCAACGTCTAGTACAACACCCTCACGCGACCATTATGGCTGGCAAGAAGCGTTGTCAACTCCAGGCAGAGACTCCCTGCAACTCCGCCGCGCTTCGCATCGCCGGTGACTGTACACTCTGCAAGTCGTCCTTCTGCAGTTCGGTATGTCGCCTTCCTACCGCTCTTTCATTCACAACCAACGTTTGTTCTAACTTATCGTATGTAGCACCGATTGCCAGAACACCACGACTGCACCTTTATGCAGGATTGCCGACAGCAGGCTTTCCAGCGGAATAAGGACAAGTTGGAGAGCGAGCGGACTGTAGCGTCGAAGATGGCTATGGCATGAGTGCCTCAACTGCCTTGCTGCCTTCGATACCATTCTCGGCTACATATTTCTCTTCCTTGTCACGGGCCACTATTCATCTCAACCATCACCACGCCTGCATACACTACCGCGTGTCCATTCTCCCCCATCCGCACATTCCAGCAGCAGGGATGCATACGGACCTACCTATTATTACAGGCTTCATCGTTGTTGTATAGATCTCGCACTAATGTAATCGGCTGTTATTTTGCTTTTCTGGATGTTCGCCCCGTTTCTCCTCAGTATCGCCGTCGGCGTTCTGTGCACAGTTGTCGGATTCCCTAGCGGAGGTTAAGCGGTATTCGGGATGTGATATAAGGCTTCAAGGCGGTATTCGGACTCGCAACCGCCCACAATTCAAACCGGTCAACCACCGGTCAACAAGCCTTCCACGTGAATCCGACCCCAAACCACTTGAAAAGTCCAACTCTGACTTTGTAAGTCTCTGCTCTTCCCCCCTACGATGGCAGCGAGGGTAAAACAAATATTACAGCACGTCGCAGGCCGTCCAGTCATGTCTGCCAGCACAGGTCAGCGAGGTGACTCGTGTCTGTCAACGTGTCTGACAATGTCATACATTCAGCTAGCTGGTCTTCCGTGCCACTCGCACCGCCAGACAGGTCATCTCCACCCATGTACCCACCCTACAATGTACTCATCTGGTTGCATTGCACAGTATCTTCAAGCTCAGTGCGGCTTATAAAGCGGATGACTATCCCCAGAAGGTTAACCTCGGTGTTGGCGCATATCGGGACGACAACAACAAGCCTTGGGTTCTGCCAGTCGTAAAAAAGGTTCAAATACCGAATGACACGTTTGTTCCACGCGACTTACAACCTCGTTGAAGGCTACAGGACTTTTACTTAACGATCCCTCGCTCGATCACGAATACCTTCCAATTACTGGTTTGCCAGAGTTTACATCGGCTGCCGCGAAGCTAATCCTAGGCGCCGAATCCGCTGCCATCAGAGAAGGCAGAACTGTCAGGTGAGGGCCGCCATATATTTTGGGTGTCAAATACGAGTCTGTGTATTAAATTGGTGTCCCTTCAGTGTACAAACAATCTCAGGGACAGGCGCAAATCACCTTGGAGCGCTGTTCTTGAGTAGATTTTACAACTGGAATGGTCCAAAGCAAATATACTTGAGTGATCCAACGTGGGGTAGGCATGCGCGAACCGTGTCAGTAATTCGACTCGTTGACATCATAATGATAGCGAACCACTACGCAATTTTCAAAAATGTCGGAATCGAGCCCATCAATTACCCTTACTATGACGCAAAGACGATCGGTCTCAATTTCAACGGATTCCTTTCGTCTCTGGATTCCGCTCCAGAGGGATCTGTATTCTTGCTTCATGCTTGCGCGCACAATCCTACGGGTGTAGATCCGACTTCTGAGCAGTGGGAAAAGCTGGCCGACGCAATTATGAAGCGTAATCATTTCGCATTTTTCGATTGCGCTTATCAAGGGTTTGCGAGTGGTGATCTTGACCGAGACGCTTCAGCTGTGCGATATTTTGAACAACGGGGAGTTCCCATGCTCGTGTGCCAGGTGCGCCTACTTTGTGGGATGGTGCATATGGCGATAAACGCCAACTTCACATGCAGAGTTTCGCGAAGAATGCTGGACTGTATGGCGAGCGCGTGGGTTGCCTGCATGTCGTTGGCGCTACGAAGGATGCTGCGGATCGGGTGAAGAGCCAACTTTCTGTCTTGCAGCGCAGTGAGATTAGCAATCCGCCGTCGCACGGTGCACGACTTGTAGGTGGTTGCATTTTAAAAAGGAAAATGAATTTCTAACTCTCAGAACAGGTGTCGCTCATTTTGACCGATGCGTCCCTCTTCGAGGAGTGGAAGCGAGACATCCAGACGATGGCGCAACGCATTATCAGCATGAGGAAAGAGCTCCACAGGCTGTTGACTGAGGAGCTGCACACGCCTGGAAACTGGGATCATATTGTGAACCAGATTGGGATGTTCAGGTATGGCAATGCCGTTGAGTAGACCTTCTGATACGGTGACATTCGGTCCGCAGCTTCACTGGAATCAACCCGGCTCAATGCGAGGAATTGGTAAAGGGGGCCCACGTGTACTTGACCGGAAATGGGCGAATCTCGATGGCAGGTCTTAACACGCATAATATCAGGTGAAGTGTGCAGGAGATTGTAATTACCCGCAGCTAACGAGAGATTTTATGGCAGGTACTTTGCGGAGAGCCTGGACAAGGTTGTGCGAGGAGGGATGTAGAATAAAGTGAAAATTTGAAATCTAAGATAGAAATTGAGAACCTGATCTACGATCAACATTACGCGTCATCGAGGATGATGCTCTTGGAAGGCCCAGGCCCTTTCAAACCCTGGCAGACGCGCGCCGTCCGACGATTGCTCCACTGTTCTCGCCCCCAGTTCACGACATAGTGTTTGATCTATTCCGTTACTTCTCACATTCCTTTGCTGGCATCACTCGTTCCCCCCTCTTTGGCTCGACATCGCGTTCCAGGTTGAATGACACAGCCTGTTCACAAACTGACTCTGCTCGTGCCAGAGGGGTGTTACTTGCGTCATTCCGTTGCGCTTGTTTCCCAGCCATCACATTGGTTCATCTTATCGCGCTCTGAAGGCCCCGTCCTGGATCCATAAATCACTATTAGGTCCTTTGTCGTCACGACAGTGCGTTTGTTTCCATTTTCCTCCTTGTTTCCCCGACGAAGTAAACTATCATGGGCATCCTAGTGTCCTGGTTATACGGCCAGCATACGCCCCCTTCAAACCCACCGCACTCGGTAACACCCGCAGTCAACGACGAATTTCCAACGTCTCCCAAGAAGCCACTCGTATCGCTTGGTGTATTGTCGCCGGTTACCCAGCATAACGTTCTCTCACCGGCTCTTCTCCCTAGTCCGACCGCCGAACTTGACGAGCCTTTCCGACATGTGACATCATCGGTAGACAATTCTGTGTCTACCGCCCAACCTACGACATCCTCCTCATCTGTCCAGCCAAAGCAAGGCTTGAAGATTAGCATCCCCCCTCCCTGTGATTCTGAAGGGGAATGGAATATGCTGTCACCAGACGGATTGCCCGACCCGTCCGAAAATTTGCTTGACCTTGAAGGCTTGGAGCCACTTGATAAGATTTACCTGTTCTCTCAGAGCAAATCAGCTTTTCATAGGTGAGCGCTCTGAGAATAATGAATTAACTACAGCATTGTTTACGCTTTTCCCTAGGGCATTCATTGCGAGATCGTTACCTTCATTCTTGGCACAAATATCGCCGTCAGAAGGTGTAGAATATGTCATTCCCCACTTGATTTGTCTAGCGATGGATGATGGTATGAATGGTCACATCATTATCTCGTGCATCCCCTCAAAAGTTCAACAGAAGAATCCGTTAAAGAGGCTCTTGTTGAAGACCTCACAGCTATAATTTGGTGGTTCATTTCGGTAATCCATTCCTCCCGTCAACACACAGTCCGCTGATCCGTGTCACTAGCAATGCCATCTAGCTGAAGAAAGTCCTGCAGAAGGCTCCAAGATGACTGATCCTCCTACGCTCGGCGTTCAAACTTTTACCCCGCTATTAGGCACCTTGCTTCTGAGCCCAAACGGTCTGGTAGGCGCACCTGCGCGTCACTGTGTCGTTGAATTGCTCAATCATATCCGGGAAGCTGATGAGGCAAGGGAAGATCCACCCCACTTCGGATTTGGGGAACGTCGAATGTTTGAAAACGAACTAATTCAGAATGTCGTCATTGGAATGGGTCGATTGGATGATGAACCTATCGAACCCCTTGAAACTCTTCCCCCAAATGTCAGCAACCCATCAGTTGCGATGTCACCACCAGGTACACAGCCAGTGGCAGAAGAAGCACAGTCACTACTTCTGAATACCACGTCTCTCAACGTAAAGAGCGACAATGTCCTTCCCTTCCAATTGCTCAATGACACAGATCATATTTCCTCCCCCTCTTCGCCGCCAGTCGTAACCCCCCCTCCTTCGACATCAACGGCATCAGATTTACTCTCCTCACCGCATCGACCGGCCGCGACGTCTACCCCACCTACTCGACGAGCTCCTTCGCCGCTTCCCCCGCTACCCAAGCCTCCCCATATTTCATTTCATTCCGACATGGGATATGTGCAGACTCCAGCATTCGAAATAGATATTTCAGCCTCTTTCGGCTCTCCTCACTCCGATCGTTCATCACCGTTCGCGGCTCACTTCTCCCCTCCAGAGTTCTCCCTCGACGAAGGTCACGGATGGCCCAGAGAAGAATTCGAAGACTCTCTTATGGAGGACCATAGCAGTAGCAGCCAAGGTGCGGTTGGGCGGCTGGCCAGCATGAGTTTGATGGCTGCTGTGACCGCTAACGGTGAGCGCAGGAAGTATTTGATTTGAATGGTGTTTTAACGCAGACAACGTGCAAGGCCCAATGACGTCAGAAACCCATCTGGCATTCGTGGAAGAGGTGAAGCGTGCTGGTCAAGACCATACATACTGGGTTCGTCGAGAAGCAACATTCGCTCTTGGGGCCTTGTCCAAGGTAGTCCCAGAAGAAATTGTGATTGGATCTCTGGTGAGTTCTCCATCATGTTAGGCCATCATTGGGATTGTGTATCAATATTTTCCAAATTCAGCTCCCACTGTTCGAAGATTTTTGTCATGATACAACTTGGAATGTTCGCCAGTCCGTATTATTTGCACTTCCTGCAATTCTACTGCGGCTCCCGTTGGCGCAGCGACGGGCACAGGCGTTGAAGACCGTTACAACGTTGTCACAGGACGTGCATTCCATGGTGAGGTCTGGCGTTTTGGAGGTTTTGGGTGAAGTCATACATACCTTCCATGGCGACTCCGACGGTCCACCCGAAGAGATCATTCGGCTGTTTATCGGGAATGATGAAGGATCATCGTTATCCTATTCACCTTCGCAGAGCTTAAACAACCGGAGTAAACCGGAGGTCCAAGAAGAACCTCCAGGAGACCGAAGTGGCAGCAACTTTTCGGAGTCTTCGGCACTTAGAAGTTTCGAAAACCCAGCACGGCCTTTGATCTGTGCATTCAATTTACCTGCTGTCGTCTTAACTCTTGGGCGAAGTAGATGGGATGAACTACGAGATCTTTACGCGAGGCTCACTCACGAAAAATCTCCAAAAGTTCGGCGGACTCTGGCAGCCAGCATCGGCGAGATGGGTAAGATCATCGGGGCTGATAATGCACGGAGAGACTTGATAGATCCCTGGTGGGACTTCGTCCGAGCCGAAGACTTTGTCGTCCGGTCGAAGCTTCTTGAGTCCCTTCATGCGTTTCTTCTGGCATTGGACGATGCATCTAGGCATAGTTTGATACGGTCTTTGCCTGAACTCTGGGACACGCATATACGCAACTGGAAAGAGAGAGAAGTGTTAGCCAAATGCCTAGGTGATTTGGCGCCACTGCTTGCCGATCAAATTGAGGTTCTATGTTCGTTACTTCGCCTTGCGTTAGAAGACGGTACAGCGGCAGTTCGAAACGCGGCGGTTTCATCAGTGCGTGTGATGCTTCCTGTGCCGTTATGACGGCAGTTGACTTTACTTCCAGTATTCGCAAATAATCGCTTCCTTCCATGAATCACCAGACAATTTAGCGACAATTCGTGATGAAGTTAGAACTTTTGCATCTGCGTCGTCATTTCGGCGGAGAATAACGTGAGTGTTCGTATTCGTCAGTGATTGGTCTCCCCTCATTTCATTCAGGTATATCGCATGCGAACACGCTATTATTATGAGCGAACCGCGCATATCGGGTTACGTAGATGATGCCTTCTGGGAAACGGTCTCGAATCTCGCGAGAGACAGTATCGTCGACGTGCGCATTGCTGTAGCGAGGCTCCTTGGTTCTTCGCCATGTCGGTCTTGCACGTTCTGATTGATAATCAGTCTACTGATGGTTTTTTGGCAGTCAGCCACTCAGCGTCCGACGCCCAAATTTCCCAAATTTCCAAGGGGTTATGGCATGATGATTCACCTCACGTGCGATCTTTTATAGCTCACCTATTCATTGGGCCATTCGATGAAGATATCGCCGCCTCTTCCCCACCCACGGATACAGTCTTCTCACGACCACCTTCGTTGCCTTTGTCGCAACTATCCCATCAGATGAGCGGCCTTAACTTGGAAAGCCATGCGAATGCAGACTTGCAACGACCAGGGGATGCCTTCTAGTTTTTATTCATTTCCGGGTTTTAGGAAACACGCCGTACTGTACATTTACAACGTAGGTTCTATTTAGGACGATGTGCTGGCACGGGACTGGAAGACGGGGAAAGCTTGGGTGTCGGTGGTTGAGTGCAGTACAGTACAGTAAATTGCGGCGTTCGGCGGGGGGTGGGGATGGGTTTGTAATGTCTATTTCCTGTGTATGTCTGATATTGGCGATGAAGTGTTTCTGTCGTTCTGGCGGTGTTGATGCTTTGGAAGTGCGGAGATCAGCCACACCGGAAGTACCAAATGGGGAGACTCCCACGTGTTGTTTCCCGACACATCCTTGCTGTGGTTCTTACCGTCACCACCCGTTTATGCTGAACTCCGTGTGAGCTGGATCTCAGACTTCAACGCTCACCCCCCGTGGATCGGAACACTCGTTATTTCCAATGCCCCACTTATTTCTCCTCTATCGTTGGCTTGTCTTTGGTAAAATTGCTCGATGTGCTATCAGGGGGTCGTTCACTGACATGTCTCACCCCAACCCCAACAGGCTTGCTAATCGTGTTCAACGCCATCATCTGCAGCGTCGCCGCCTGGAACCTTGGGCTAGTTCCCTCAGGATCCCCTTTCGGTACTATCCTATCTTTTTCAACTTGGGCGTAACCTCATACCTTTTTTTTTCAAGCCAATGTCGATGGCTTCCTGATTTTCGTCAGCGCGCTTAGTTTGGTGTGCATATTCCCAATGTACGTGTTATTTATTGATTGTATTTTCTTTTGTCTGAACCGGTTTCTCTCAGTATCGTGGTGGATATCGTCAGGAAAAATGCCATTAGTAGTCGGGTGTGGTTCGAATCCTGTTGGGTCGCATTTTTCTGGATCATGCAATTTTGTCGGTCAAATGCCTTTGTTTTATCTATCACACCTCTGACACATTTACTTGTAGGTGGCTCCGCTGCTGCCACGGCGGTTATGCCGAATGCGCTATGTGATACCACAGGTTCGTTGCCGTCGTGATTCTGACAGCACTTCCATTCTAAACTGTTTTCACAGTTACCAGTCTCACCAGTGACCCGTGCACGTCATCGAAGGTCCTTATTGCCATGTCTTGGTCCTGCACAGTTACACGTATGTCTCCCCAGTCTGACAATGGAGGTCAATTTGATGACCCATCTTTTTAGTGCTATCATATCTTCTGCTTTTGATCATATTTAGCGCTATGCACCAAAAAGAAGATAATCAAGTATGGCAAGCCGGTGTTCGCGATTTCCCTTGGTTTCGCATGCAGCAGTGTCTTCGGAGCCCCAGCGAACCTGTCAAAACGGCCCCACGAACATTGTCACTGAAAGCACCCCGACCACGTCGCGCCGCGCCGGCTCCGGTATTTGTTGACCGTCAGACCGACTTGAGCACCAAATACGAGATCGAGCATTACTCCCCCCCTGCGGCGACGGCAGACCAACCCGGTCCATCACGCCAACCACTCCCCCCAATCCATGCTATGCGTAACTACAATTCTCTATATCCCCAACATGTCCAAGCCAGCATATCACATCCTCCGCCTCCAGTGCCATTCCAACCTGGGCCTTCACCTCCGCCTTTGGGGGATTGGAAGCCTGGGAGTTTTTCCAGTCGACCACACAAATCACGACGTGTCACGGAGGGCGCTGCTGCACCTTCAAGCTATCCTTCACCATCGTCCGAGTCCCCACCGCGTACTCGTCCAGCTGGTTCAAGACCACGTTTGAAACCGCTGAACACAACAGAACCCCACTCTTCTAGGGACGTGCCACGGTGACTGTATTAGTATAATGGTGAACGGTTGCATCCGGGAGGATGCACCGGCTGTCATCCTTCCGCACAGCGACTGGATGTGTATGTATAAAGGAACATTTGTATATGATTACATATCGCATTTTCTTGGCTGGAGACTGATTCAAATCCTCAACGACTAGCCTTCTGTCTGAGACTGGCAGTGCGTGCATACCTTTGTTTCCGTATTCGCGGTTGACATACTTTTTCAACCCGGAAAGAGTCCAAGCGTGAACCTTCTGGAAGTGATTGTTTTGGTGTTTTCACTTATTCGGCATCAGCCACCACGACTTGCCACCGATGCCACCCAGACCCTGAGTAAACTTGCCACATTTCATCTTTCTTTGTTTCTGGTGCCTCTTGAGGCTCGTAAGGATGCCCAACAGCCACCCTCGAGCTCTTTTACACTTTCTCTTACCAACTACCTCAGCAATCCTTAGAATTCCCCTCTAAACACATTTTCCAGGTGTGCAATATGCAGTCCACCTTCACGCTCACGCGGATTGTCTTCTTCTGTGAGTTATATGTCATGCACAAAAATGATAAGCTGATGACTATCAGGCATTATTTTATTTTTCAACCTCCTGTCATTCATTTTCGTGTTGTTTAATATTGGCACTGCTCGAAGTGCCAGCCTCCCAGGTATGTGTGGCTTAGAGCCGACTTGGAAACGGAACGACCTTTAACAAATACCCAGTGTCCCCCGGTGCCGCATTCGTTCTGTTTGACAGTTCGTTGCTGTTTATTCTACTGACTCTGTTCGTACTTTCGTTCTTTGGATAATTTCGAAATGTTCATCTCCACCTTGCAGGACGTATGCTGGTGAACGCCAGTATGTCAAATGGACATCATTGGTTAAATTTGAGTGCATCTGGACGTGCATGACCACACTACTTCGATTTGGTGAGTCAGTAGTTGCAGGGAAGTGGCTCGGCCTGACGAACCCATACAGCTGATTCGATCACTGTATCCGCAATCGGACCTGCCACCTTTTGCAGTGCTTCAGGTAACTTCTATCTTCTGACTGAGACCTGCTTCAGCTGAATTTGGTTGTTCAGTGTCATTCCCATTGTGTGCTTCAAGCACTTTAACGGTCGCCGCAAGTTGGTTGTGTGCCATGTCTCGTACGCCCCATTTATTATTAGTACGACGCTCCAGCGGTTCTTCTGACATACGTTACAGTCGGAGCGTATGCTACCACATTGGTCGTAGCCATTAAATACCACCAGCAAGTGCGCCCGCACATTCTTGGCCGGAGCATGTCTTCCGTTGCTTGGTTCGCCGAGGGACCACCTGTACCTGCGAAAGATGCACCGCGGCTTGTTCTCTCGATTCCCTTGGACACCTTGGACATCAAAAGTTCTGATTCGGAATCAGCATTGACTATGCCAACTATCCCGGAGCCATGTGTCCTCCCACCTCAGGAAGCAAACCACCGCCCCAAGTGGGCACTGGATATCAGTGCACGGCCAGGTCGCGACCATCCATTTTTGGGCCGCAAACTTCAGTCCGAGCCGTCTGTTTATTCGTGCGATAGAGAATCACGGGTGGATCCCGTGCACGAAGCGTCGCGCGAGACGCTGGTGTTCGCGAACTATATGACGGTGGTCCGGGAAGAGCGCACGTCGGCACCATCGATGCCCAATTGGTCTGTATTTCTGCGTTCTGGCAGCGACATCCATACCATCCCTCTCCCGTCACCTTGAATTGAATAACCGTTCATTGTTCTTTTGTACAGATCTCGTCGTAACAAGTTTTGTATTAACAAGTATCATCTTAGCATAGTTGTGTGTACAGAGTTCGCGGGGTGGAGAAATGATATACTAGCGAGTAAACCTATGACGTGTGATCACCTTCCAGCGCTGACAACCGCGCTCGAAGTTCACTATTCTCTGCACGAGCTTTCGTCAGGGCCACTACATGCTCGTCCAGACGTGACTTGGTGTCTGCAAGTTCCACGGAGAGCTCTTCGTTGAGCTCTCCCGCACCAACAGCCACACCTGGATTTGTTTATTAATTAATTCCAACAACAAAGGCATCGTAATGCGAATGAATGACAAACCTCCAACTAATTTCACGAGTCGCCACAGGCGCAGCACAATGAGCAAACCTGCAAGCTCCCTCTCGCGTCCTTTCAGGACAACTTCAAGCACAAACGTGACGAGGATAATAAGGGCATCAAAGAGATGCAGTGATGCGTGTGGAACCCCCGTCACGGGGTTGTAAAATTGAGGGCCAAAGGCGAAGAGGGTCAGAGGAATTTCGATGAGGAAGAACGTAGTGATGGCGAGGGAGATATGTGCGAGCACTTCAAGCCACTGTGGTTCTTCCTCTGTACTTGATCGGCAATCCTCTGAAAGAAAGGTGTACGATAGGTCCGCGAGGACGCACACAGCATCAATGGTGATCTGTACGTGGCATGGGTGGCGGATGAGACTGAGCTCGGTTCGAAGAACGAATATCACTTGCCAAGGCAATCACGGCCTTATGGAGGTGTCGGGACTCTAATGTCCTGGCGGTTCGACCCTTCCAAGACTTTTCCTCCCGACACTCAACATTAGCTTCGGCGTCTCCAAGCAATGGCTGTTGCTCTGACATTGTCAGCGAATATAAAATGCAGCTGCAAATCCTATCGTTCGGGGCAGGCAACGAGAGGGGATAACCTATTATTAGCTACAGAGTGTCCCCAAGATAGAGTGCAGCTCACTATTCCTTATCGGCCACTGCCAGTTTTGAATGATAGCGCGCAACATCTTGATACTACGTGACATCTACGGTACATGGTATGACGAAACAAGAAGGTAGTCGCACCAGCGGTAACACAACAGTGAAAGAAGAATGAAAGAAGAAGGGAATCAAGAACATCTGAACAAGTATCTACGCAGGAATTTTGAATCGGACAATGTGAGGTCCGAATAGAACAAAAATAGTTTGACGCGCATTATTCTCACTGTCTTCTAGTCCAAAGAGATGTCGAGACCAATGGAAGCGAAGTCAGTGGAGTTAGAGTGTGATGAATGCGCCAACAAACGCCATTGTGACACTCAAGACGACTGGCAGGAGGACGATGTCACCACCGACAGAGCGGCCTGCAGCAGAAGACGCAGAGTGTGTTGCACTTGTTCCGGTGCCTGAACCGGTACCGCTACTGTTTCCAGAGGGAGATGTAGGAGTGGCGGCAGGGATGGACTGCGACACGGGGGTGGCTGAGAACGCATCAGAAATCATTTGATCCGATTGTGTGCGTAAAAGGCTCACTTCCAGGGGCTTTGACGTCAAATTGACCGGACGAAGCGTAGACCTGGGTCTCGTTCGTGCCGTTGACAAAATTCACGACATAACCTGTTCAACAGTTAATAGTTGGGAACGAAACTTTGAATAACACAGGCAATGGACATACCCGAAGCAACCACAAGGGTGACATTGGTGACAGTGAAAGTGCCATTGGATAAGTCAACGTTACGCGCGATCTAAACTGGAATTAATGGCTTGCAAATGCCGCAGCTTGTGGTACTTACCGAGAAGGCACCGTTAAGGAATGAGGAGTTGGCGTTGGTCACGGTGATACTACAAAAAATTCAGACTTTTAACTGCACGAGACGAAAATAGGTTGCACTGACTCGATAGGGTTGGGGTCGCCTTGACTAAAGCTCCAGGTGATGAGATTAGAGGCATTTTGTACCCTAAATATAGAGTGAGTTGGCGCTCATGTCGTTGATGGTTTCGTAACTCACCAGTACGCGGACGGAGAGGGGCCCATGATTGAAATGGTGGCTATGAACGGGGAATTTTAGCCGTGAAGATCGGTGGGAAAATGCAACATAAATACCCAGCGCCGAGGAGGCTGCGGTGAGGAGGAAAAAGAGCGACTTTGCGAACATGGTGGTTCTGCGGTAGGGGATGAAAAGAATGTGAGGGGGGTCTTGTTGATGTTGGAAGGGGACAAGAGCACGTGGGAATATCACAAAAAATCTTGCGGCGATGTATATGCGAAAGGGGATTCCGAGCTTCCCAAAATGCTCCCGATCCCCCGATCCCCCCGAGGCTGATGGGCCTACAATGCTTCGTTAGTTGCCATATTCTGCGCTACGACCTGCTAATGAGGGCTCACCATCGTCTTATCCGTCGCGATGTCGCAGTCCGTCTCGCCGCAACGGGCAGACACGATGCACGCCACAACTCCTTGTTGTTGCCACCTAAAGAATCCCTCTGATTATCACAACGTCATCAGCCAAATAATGCCAAATTCTTTCCCACGTGCGGGCTGTCTGGTTTCGGTGGCTGTGCCCTTCACTCCCTCCAGGATTTGACCGTCTGCCATCCACAAATCTTCTCTCATGTCGGGCTGGGACTCGTCAAAAGTCAAAGTATGACTATCCATAATTGTTTGTATTTTTCGTTCCATCTCGCTAACACGCATACACAGGCGCAGCTGCGTCTTGCTGCTCAGCGGTTGGGCCAACTTCAAGACAGGAAGGACTCATCAGCAAAAATTACTCGCAAAGATATTGCAACATTACTCCAGACTCGAAATGTCCCATTGGCGCGTGCAAAAGCTCAAAACCTTATGAAGGAAGATACTGCCAGCGATCTACTGGAGATACTGGAGATGCACTGCGGTGTCCTTTTGGAGCACTTCGCAGATTTGGAAAGGAGGTGCGATGTCCCACTATCCTGTCCGCAGCACAACCCAATTCATGTTACCAGCGAGTTGTCTTTAAGTCCTGCGATTGTCGAATCCGCATCGAGCATCATTCATGCTACACCTCTGACGGAATCGAAAGGTCTTGTGCTGCTTTACTGCCGCGAAGTCTGTCAACTAATTAATGCAATCGATAGACCTTCACATTGTCCGCGACATGCTTATCCAGAGGCTTGGTCCTGACTTCACTCTCTCAGCTGTTGGTAACTTAGACCAGCACGTATCTCCAAAGGTAGCTCACTGCCTTTGCTTGCGAATTTGTAAAAGCTGAATATCTGTTGAAGGTCCTGCGAGCCATGAATCCTCCAACATCTGCTCAAGATCTCGATGCATACATGTCAAGAATCGCAGAGGCATACAATGTCAACTGGATCCCTGAGATGCGACCTCACGAAAAGTACAAATTTCTGTCCCATCTTTTGGTACCGAAATTGATGATCATCAGATTAAACGCGCTTGCCGACATGTTAACTGTTTCTAATTCAACCCGAATTATTGACCTTACAACTCTTCGACGAATATCATCTTCAGGTTCGTTTATGGGCACGCTCGTGTTATCCGTCGATGAATCTCATATCCTTCGAAGGAATTCCCGATCATCCCCCTTGGCTACGGCCCAGGGTATGGAAGTAAGTCACAACCTTTAGATCCTTTCGAAAAACTTATTGAATGCATTATTATGTAAAGATTGCTTCTTGGCACACTTGCCCCCTTGAAGGGCCAATGGAGGAACGAAAGTCAGAAACAAAGAGAGAGCTATTACGTATGGTTTTAGAAGCTGTCCGCAAGCTCTTATGCTGATTCATTGAGTAGGACCTTATTCGACGTTTGCTAGCTCCTCTCGAGTCTCGATCACTCCCCACGACACCACCTCATCCTTCCGATCGAGCACTTCTTGATTTATTCAACTCACTGACGAGAGTTCCTTCTGCTCTGTTCGCCGGCCTGGATAAGGAACCTGAAAACTCATCTCTCAACCCGCTTGACGAGTCAGCACCATTAGATATCAAAGTTCCATGTGCAGGCAGCATAGATATGAGACTTGCCCTTATTCAAGCTCAAACAGCGAAAGACGAACCACCATTAGACATCACACCGGAAATCCGCTTGGAGTCGGATAGTAATGAAGATTCTTTGGTACAGAATTCTTCGGAGCACCGGCAGGCAATGTCATCTACCATCCATCCGTCTCAGGCTTACAGTCCAGGTGGTGCCCACCGAAAGCACACATCTGCCCTATTACGTATCCTCTTCGTCCACTCATCATTACACCCAGCAGATCACTCCCCACACATAGCGTCCCTATTAATTCCATTATATTCAGTCTTGCAGAGGGAGTTCGAGCCGTCAGATCTTGCGCACGCAGAAGCAGACGCGTTCTGGCTTTTCGAAGCATTGGTCGCAGAAGTTGCTGAGCTTGAGGAAGAAGAAGGTGGGAATCTCTGGATGCGGAAGTTTGGAGATCGCCTTGCTTGGGCGGATCCAGAGCTACACGAAGATTTGGTGAGAAAATAAAATGTTTAACTCCTTTCCAATTTCTCAGATGAACGCCATACAGCATCGAAAAGGACTGGACCCCTCACTACCCCACTATTCCTAGTAAGTTACCGCTGGATTCTCCGTACCCTTGTATGAGACTAAGCGTTATGATCTCCCAGCCGTTGGTTGGCTCCAATGCTAACACATACGGTGCCGCTACGCTCCGTCCTAGTCATATGGGATGCAGTATTCTCGCAACCTCCTCGGTCACGGTCAATAAATCCCAAACTGGAGTATCTACTGGATGTATGCAGTGCCCTTCTGATCAGAGCACGGGTGCGCCTTGCGAGGTATGCGACAGTTCTTATCACCATTTCATACATGTCTTTATATTATACTCAGGCTTGGAAAGACGGGTCGTCAATCTCCGAGTCTTTGGAATGAAGATGGCCAGACCGGTAGGCCACTGTCTCCCTCTCGTCCGTGGGAACTGGGTGATGCATTCATGGAAGGAATGGCATTCCTGCAAATGTATCCTGTTGAGGACGCAGGGGGGATCGAACGTATCCTCCAAGTCGCTGCTGATCTAGCGTCCAAGCGAGAAGAGGAGGCTAAAGTTCCCAAAATGACATCTGTCGGTTTAGGTGCGAAACTTCGAGAGACCGTCTGGCGAGGGCTGAAAAATGCGGTGCCTGCGGAGGAGGCAGAAACGTCTGATGATCTTGAGGAAATTGATGATGACCAGTCCCAAAAGTCCCAGGAACGCGCAGCTGCTCCAGAGCCTGGGCCATCAGGTTCTGGGTTGGCAAGCAGATTGCGGAACACTGTCTGGAGGGGCATCACAAATCAGAGTTCAATGGATGCGCCGCCGTCACCCCTTACTCCCATTTCTCCAAATCCTTCACCAAGGATGACACCGATACCAGAAGACGACGTTAGTCCTCAAGCTAGCCCAGCAGCATCCACTAGTCTATGGTCGTTTGCTGGAAAGTTGAAGGATTCGGACATGGCTGCTAAATTATCCAAAGCAAGTACAAACTTGACGGTAAAGGCAATGGGAGCTTGGTCCGTTCGAAGTGATGCTTCACTTTCGCCGCCTCCTACACCAGAGAAAGAGGCACCGGTGGATTCTGGATTGACGAGGTCAATATCGAAACTTGGGACGATAAGATTTGGTTCCGCTAGCATTAAATTTCCGGGAAAACGGGAGGAGGAAGGTCGGCGAGGATCACTACCCAACATTGATCGAGCAGATGCATACTCCCCTCCCCCACGTCCCCTTTTCTTTCGTCAACCACGGGACAGTTGGATGCCTGAGTCGAAAGGTCCCCTTCCATGGATGCCGACCAGTCCTGAATCTGTATCTTCATCCGCAACAGACAATCCGCATGAACCATCTCGTAGATCTACATTGGCCGCAGTCACACTGCAAGCCCCTGAATCTAAACATGCTAGCAAATCTGGACCACGTCCTCTCTTGCTCGATCCAACATCGCTAATCACACCTTCGACGCAGAATCTGATCACGAGATCTGCGACGAACACACCTACTCCACAACCTCCACAATGGGCTGATGCAATTCGCGGGAGAGCTGCGCGACATGAAGCGCAGAGTTCGGTATCGTCAATATCCACGCTCTCTCGTCAGAGGAATCGCAAGGTTGATGGACGTATGGATTGGGACTCGGATACTTCAGTCAGCCGAATTGTTCGACTAAACCGTGGTTCCGTGTCGCCCATGGCCCCCACGTTTCGGATGCCTCGCCATAGTGGTGCCTCGTCGAATTCATCATTCTCTGAAAAGGAATTCTTGAGTCCACCTCAATCGGAGTCAGGACATGCACCCGAAGCTGAAGCAACTGGTGAAGGCAGACGCATAAGTGGCTGGGAACGCGTAGACCTTCCCGATTCGCCTAACACGTTGCCATCTTCCCCTCCTCCACGCACGCCAGTGACTGCTGTTTCTGCGACGAGCGAAGCCGTCAAAGTGTCGAGTTCTGAACGACAACGAGGGTCTGTCGTGCTCGGCGAGTTCGGCGAACTCCCCACGGACGCTCCGGCACTATTGAAACGAGCAGGTGCTCGTAAATCATCCCTAGGATTAAGCATTCCTCAAACGGAAGAACCCTCTGAATTACCCGCTGCGAAGGCCAAAGCTCCTGCAGCTCGAGTAAGGACCAAGCGTTACTCTACTCGTCCCCCTGATTTACGAGTACAAGAAACAAAACGAGCGTCACTTGTCATAGCTGATCAACGGACCCCGAGTCCGAATTCGTTAGTTGCTCCAGAGTATCTAGCGGACCCTGATCTGGCCCCCACCCCACGCGCTCGCGACTTCCCATCAATGTCCCCGCAGGAACGGACCAGAAGGCCACGTAAAGATGAGACCCATGAACCCAGAGTCCGAAAAATTTCCAAGGAGTCACAGGTTGTTCGTCCCAGGAAGATTTCCACAGACGGGCATCACAGACGGACTGAGAGTGCTGCTGATGAAGGCGATGACGAAGGATACGATGAGCTGCTTAGCGCGTATGAAAGTGAGGAAGGATCGCATTGGGGACATTTGCACGATTAGACTTCGCTTCGCTTTGTATATCTTAGTCTGTGCGATTGTAAATACCCATGCCCGCAGGGTGGACACCAGCTCGGTATCAAGCTTTCATGCCATAATGATATAATAATTGTTGACATTACTTCTGTACATATGCTGATGGGGGCTCTATTGGCTGCGTAACTGTCTCTCGTAAGTTGTGATAAATTTCAAACAAGACTGAAAAATGTGGTAGTATGTTCTAATAATAGTTGTGAGATGTAGACATCTTCCTGAACAATGACAGCCTACCTCATATGCAATGTGGAGTTGAGATTCACCATCCAAAGGGTGGACCAGGAGGGCTAAATAGAACTTGACATCCCAACGTCGTAATCCCTCGTTGATAATGATATCCTGGATATCTTTCATCGGAATGAACTTCTTGGACGCAAAAAGAGGCAGCATAGGGAGGCCGCGTTGTGTCTCAAATTGCACACCGTGAGGGTATACTGCAATTACTGACTCTGTGAGACGGTAAATGCCAGAACAACGGGACACGATGGAGTTCATACCCCAGAGAACAGTAGTAGATTTTCCAAAGATATAGATGCAACAAAATGCTGCAATAGTAAGCAATAAGAACTTTTCATGCCAAAACTGTCGGGATTTTAGCAAGTGACAAATAGATTTGCCTGAGACGCACTTTGGTAACCAATACGGCTATTAGGGCAACAAAACATGCGTCAAACCACGACCACGAATCATACCTGACCTCGCGGCGCTTTCCATCATGCGAGAGATGCCAATTTTCAACGCGATATTCTGTCCAACCATTGAATGTTATGATGCGAAGCTCAGGATGGTCTCTGAGCTGGCGCATCAGGCGGCACGTGACCATTCGCGTAAACATTAGTCTTTGTTTGGTCGTGTGACGCGGCATATAAGACAGATCGTCGGATAGTTCGCCTTCCCCACCTTTCTCTTCCTCCCACCTTCGTTTTCTGTTTCAATTCTTTCTTTCAGGCCTGGTGCCACAATCTGTTTACTTTTGTTCGTTTATCACCTTCCAATCTATACCCTTTGAAACTACCTTCACAATCTTTAATTTCTGTATCTCCTTCCTCCACAACATGATCCTTTCGGCAGACCAGGTGTCAGCCCTCCTCTCCGCTCTCGGTCTCACACAGAGCATCTTCAAGCCTATTCCCGATCTTGTCGGTAGTTTACTTGCTCCTCTCGATGGTGTTGTCAATACGGTGGATGGCATCACCGGACCACTCGGCCTCCCCGCTATCAGCAGCCTCCCAATTATCGGTCAAATACTTGAAGCCGAACCTGCATCATCTCAGTCACTGAACCCTACATCAAAAAATCCCAAGATCCTTGACACGGTGTCCTGTGAAGTTGACCCGTACGACCCTCCTCCCGTCGTGGCACAATCATTTCCGCCGTTTGATCAAGCGAAGGCAAACATTTACCGCTATAGGCAACAACAATCTGTCAATCTCGGTTCATGGTTCGTCTTGATTTGCTTCCCCTGTGACATAGAGGCTGATAGTCCCGTAGGTTTGTTCACGAGCAGTGGATGACTCCGTCACTATTTACGTGCGCCAATGGTTCTCAGGCGTCGGAACTTGACATCGCGTCTGGCTGGGGCTCACCGTCAGAGGCTAAAGCTGTACTTGAGCGTCATTGGGACACCTTCATCAACCAGTCAGATTTCCAATACCTGGCATCTATTGGCATCAACACCGTCCGCATTCCTATCGGTTATTGGAGTCTTGGTCCCTTGTATTGTCAAGGCACTCCTTTTGAACCAGTTGCTGAAGTGTATGCCAATGCCTGGAGCCGCGTTGTCCGAGCTATCAATATGGCTGCAGAAGCTGGCATCGGTGTCTTGGTCGATCTGCATGGCGCACCGGGAAGCCAAAATGGGCAAGCTCATTCTGGAACTTCCGATGGAGTGGCAAACCTGTTCAACGATCCCTCGAACACCAACAAGACCATAGCAGTGCTCACATTCCTGGTGCAGCAACTCGCGACTGTCACCAACGTCATAGGCGTCGAACTTCTCAATGAACCGATCAATGTACCCCAGCTGGGCGATTTTTGTGCGTTCGCTCGCACTATAGTTTCTTCCGACATACTAATTGCGCCAATTATCAGATACAGAGGCTATAACCACTCTTAGACAGGTATCGCCAGAAGCCGCAAGGTTCCCACTCTACATTCACGATGGCTTCGATCTTCAACGCTTCAGCGATTTTGTCGCTTCCCGATCAGACTTCGTTGTGGAAGATCATCATGCATACTTTGTCTTCACATCATCGGACGACAGCGAACCTGCCTCTCAACACACCAACGACATCGCGACGTCAATTTCTGATGACTTAGCCAACGCTGCTCAGAAGCAACGGCGGAATCTGATAATTGGTGAATGGTCGTGTGCCCTCACAAATGACAGCCTCGCAAGCACACCGGATCCGCTCGCAGCGCGTCAACAATTTTGTCAAGGCCAGGAGCAAGTGTATAGCAATCATACCGCCGGATGGAGCTTTTGGAGTGAGTAAAGAGATTATAAATATATTTGTGCAGAACTAACCAATGATATTTTCAGGTTACCTGACCGAAAACTGCTCCACGGATCTCGACTGGTGCTTTAAGAACGCAGTTGGAAAAACTCTACCCACTACTTTCTTTTCGTACAAGAATACGTCAGTAGCTACTCCAATCCAGGCAATGGCGCTGGCAGTCGCGGTCTCTGGGATGAATCTACCATCGATGACGGAGGTTCTTGGCCGAGTCGATACTGCCATCTCTACCTCCTCTACCTCCATGGCAAGCACAAGCATACCTTCTACTAGCACTGTGTCTGTTACCGCCTCCACATCCAGCTCAGGGTCCTCGGCCACACCTAGTGGTCTGTCGGATCGAAGTACGGCAGCTCAGCAGCACAGGTTCGAAGCAATACATGCCCGACGATCATTGAAAAGAAGCGTTCTTCTTTCTCCTGGCGATTCACAGGCAGAACAGTCTATCACGAAAGGATACTCTGATGGATTCATGACGGCAAAGATATTCGCGCAACACGGCTTGTCGAGACTTGGTTTCAAGGGTCAATACGTCGCGGATAGCGTCGAAGCGCTGGGTCCCACCGTAATTGCCCCTGGTACGGAGGCTTATTATATTGACTGGTTTTACAAGGGGTTGGAAGACGGGGAGACATCAGTAAATGCTGCAACTGTAAACTTGTAACGGAAAGGTAGAATGTCACGTGTAAACACGAATGCAGTCTGTAAAAGACACTACATTGTTCAAGTGGCTCCGCCTCATCCTAACAGACCCTGCTTATTTTTCAACCCTTGCGTTTCTGATTATCGTCGGCGATGCAATCCTCACGCAACTCATCATTCGTTTCGTGCCCTGTGAGTAAGAATTAAATGGCATGCCATCACCATTCACGAAAATCCATTTCTCAGACACGGAAATTGATTGGGAGACATATATGTACCACATTGACATGTTCAACGCAGGGGAGCGAAATTACACGGCGATAACAGGTCCGACGGGTGCTCTTGTGTGAGTGTATCGCAGTATTGGCAATATCCAACCTTGCTCATGCAGCTGTCACTTATAAGGTATCCTGCTGGGCATGTACACATCCACCAATTTTTGCACTCCGCTACCTCCACAGGATTGAACGTTCGTTTGGCGCAACACATCTATGGCATTTTATATCTGGCCTCCCTCACTCTGAGCTGCACTATCTATGGCCGAGCAGGCGGGATCCCGAACTGGGTCCTCATTCTTCTCCCGTTGAGCAAAAGGTTACATTCAATATTCGTGCTGCGTTTGTTCAATGATTGTTGGGCCACCGTTGCAATGCAAGCTGCTATCGCGTCTTACTGCCAAGGATGGGACAGCTTAGGGACCTTGCTTTTCAGGTATGTCTTTCTTCAGCTATGCGGGAGTCTTACCATAACATTCTGTCCTTATTTCAGTTTGGCAGTTTCCGTGAAAATGAACGTCTTACTATACATGCCAGGCGTCCTCTTAATTCTTTGGAAACGTAACGGATGTCTTGGGACAGCACGACACGTCCTAAGATTCGTCGGCGTCCAAGCAATAGTGGCATTCCCATTTTTGTCCCGGTACCCAGGCGAATATCTGTCGCAAGCCTTCGATCTGTCACGCATCTTCCTTTACAAGTGGACTGTGAACTGGAGGTTTATCAATGAGGAAATTTTCCTTTCACCGGAGTGGGCGAAAGGACTCTTGATAGGCCATGTCTGCGTTCTCATGGCGTTCGCAGCGGTCAAGTGGTGCCGACAAGACAAAGGTCTATTTGGCGTGATTTCGCGCGGTTTAGTGCATCCAAGTGAACCGCCAGTCACCGTTACACCGTCTGCCGACTGTCAGTATTATGCGTGTCAATCTAGGGTCACGAACTAACCTGGCCGGTTCAGATGTCGCGACTGTCTTGATGACGTGTAATCTGATTGGAATTATATTCGCGCGTTCGTTGCACTACCAGTTTTACTCGTGGTACGCGCAGCAAATTCCAATTCTATTATGGAGAACCAACTTCCCCATCGCACTCAGGTGGGTAACCGCCAACTGGCCTGCAACGTACTCATAGCCATGGATACGCAGACTTGCAATGTGGGTATGTATAGAGTACACCTGGAACATCTTTCCCTCAACCAAAATTTCTTCGGCGCTGTTGGTGGCGACGAACGCGTTACTTCTTGCGGGCATCTGGTTCGGATGGCCAGAGGGTAAACGCAAGGTACACCGCTTAAAAAAGAACAAGAAACGTAACTATTAACGCGTCGAGTAAGCTAATGTGAAGATGTCTATGACAGGAGTCGTCTATACCTCTCTACTCATACTTAGTACAAACGTTGTCCGACCACCTCTCGGCAGTATTAATATCTTCTCCGCACCATGAACTTGATAGGTCTCAACACTCGGCGTCGAGAGCACCTCACTCATGCCTTCTGTTGGCGTATCTGGAACCACAGAGAGTGTCAAACGAGGTAAAGGCAATTCTCCGTGATGCAGCGCGACAAGGGTTATCGGAACGGCGTGCGTCTGATTATCCTGAACTGGACATTAATATAGAAGAAACTAAGCAGTGTCATCTCCCGAACCTTCGCAGTAAAATATCCACGTTTCTGTCCACTTATCAGCCAATCCTTGATCATCTCTTCGACCTCAAATTGCATGTGATATGCGTTGGTTTTACGATCCTCACTCTTTCCCCAATGGAAGGATGTGCAGATCGAGACAACCGCTGGGATAGGCTGACCCGCGTAATAGGAAGGCAGTTTGTCTAGCGGTAAGGGCTCGGTCGAAAATGGGTCAGACGTCAAATAGATACGTGTCGCTCCAACCACCTGCAACCTGGTTCAATAAATCTATGGGATATGACATAAATATAGCTTACATTGACTCGTGGAACATCAACAGGAATAACAACTTCTCTCCATGTGGCACCATCAAGAAGAGAATTTTGGCTCAAACGCTGACCGGCATCAGTCGAATGCTGTGAAAGCGAACGGTCGGCTTACAGTTTTAAGATGATCAACTGCATGCCTTAAATCTTCATCCACAGTGCAATGCGGTATGTGCAGTTCACCACAAGCCTGGTACAGGTCGACCCATTGTGAATCACTTTCTAAGGCATGAACAATACATGCAGATGCTCGTTCTAGCTCATCTTGCGACCAAGATTCTGCCGCCAGTTCCTTAACATGACGCGAGATGACACCTTCTACCTCTGTGGTGTATCTCTCTCGTTAGCCTGCCCGCAAGCGTAGCAATTGTTTGACAAACCTTCGCGCAGTAATCGGTACTTTATGTGCAGCTTCAATGGTTCATTCACTGCCTCAAAGAGATTCAAGAAATGATAAAGCAATTGTTTGCAATTCACCAACCTTCCTCGCCATTGGACTCAACTTGGAAAAAAAACATGGCAGGCTGTGAAGGCATTGCGGTCTTATGCTGTATGTTAGACAACAATTACTACATACATTGCACATGGTTGGACTCACGGTTAGCGCCACTTCTACATTGCCAGCACCAATCACTTTGAGACTTTTTATCTCTTCGTCAGGTGGCCGTAAGTCCACCGATTTGATCCGGACGTGCTGATGGGTCGTCGTTGAGATCGTGAATTTCGATAGTAAACTGGGGGGAATTTCAGTTCAGTGGAGACAGGTCAATAAAGGGTTTACATTGTTCCTCTGAAGAAATCTTGTACGTTGACCGCAATCGGTAAAGTGTTCACCACTACGCGTTTTAGGGACAGTTTACGACACACAGACGGCTCCGCTTCAGTTTCATATTCGATGTCGATCGCCGTTCTCTAAATAAAATGGTTTCATTTTGTCTCTTGGTTCGTTGTTGAAAAACTCACGATTGTGTCAAAACCAGAGGCGCCAGAATGTGGGATAAGAAAGGTCAACGTTTGGTGGGGCTCGACGTGGAATAAAGTCAATCCCTCCCATGAAAAGTTAACTTTAGGGGAACCAACTGTCGTCTCAAATGTCAGCGACTGGCTACGAAACGATCGACAACGCGTTCTCCTGACCGTCGTCTTCACATGAACCATCCATATGAACAAATTGCACATCCGGGGATTTTAGCGTCACAGTGGCTTTCATGAGTTTGTTTCGTCCAGTTGACAATGACAACAGTAGTCTGGAAGACGAAGCCAAATGAACTAAAGTTAACATGTTAATGTTTGGATTAATCCCACGACAAAACAATGGTGGGCGCACTGCAGCGTGGTTGCTCCACCTTTACCGACAAGGCTCCAATGTCCTTTGGTAATCGTACTAGTTTTGGCAACTCAGTCAGAGATGGCGTGTGTGACCGACGTTTCGGATTGACATCTGTCTTCGCCCAATTGAAAACGAGTCGGCCAAGGCGAACTTCAGTTGACTCCAGAGAGAAAGTGCCTGGGGACGGCGTCTACTGGGTTGTCAATATTTTATGATAGAATTATTGCAATGCGTCGTACGGGGCAGAACAGCTTCAATGGGGAACGACCCGCTGGCAGCTTTGCGCCAACACCCGAAAATTCGAGCTTCTCGGTATCGCATCCCGCAAGCGTAACTAAAACCGGACCGACAGTGAAATCCTGCAGAAAATGAGCCGATGGAGAGCGGAATGGCAGTTCAACGCACACATGGCAGACTATTTCGCATAACCACTTCAAGTTGGTAACCGTCTCGAATTCCATCAGCCTTACCATGACCCTCACCGACCTCGACTGATAATGCCGGGTAATTTTGGATATGAAAGTCTGGTAAAGCCAACTTAATATCACGTAGATCTTCCACACAATGCAACCACCTTTTTCCAGGCGAGCCGCTGCATCTTGTATATCAGCCACCAGGCTTCGTACATATGCGTCCCTTTCTCCAGGTCCAATCAAAAAGTCAGTCCCTGAATTTCGGGTCCACAGTTTTAAGAAAGCGAGAGCAATGTTAAGCCATTCAGTATCGTCGAGCATGCTCATTGATCGCCTTGTCTCCATACTTCGGTAAAGCATGAAAGACTCAAGACTCGACCATCTATGGGGAGCATAATGAGCAGGCAATGACGTGTATGTCTGTAGGGCCTGCGAATAGCGCTGTCTGTGTCTGTTGGTAAATGGGGTGTTCAATGAGAACACACTCAGCCACCAAGAAGCTTGACATACACATCGAGCGCTGCTAAGCTGCCGTGAAGCTTAAGTGCAAATTTCCGGCGGCCAGCCTTTGCATAGAGGTCTATGGCGCGATTCGTGAGTCGGACATACTGGTCGTAAAAAACCGAACGGTCCTTCATGAAGCTAAGGATATCGGCATTGGAGATTTTGCCGGGGTTCTTCGTCGGTGATGGTGATGATGAGACTGGTGACAATGCTTTCGGAGAGCCAGGTTCAGTGGAGCACCGCTGTGTCATAGATGACTGCGATTTTTCGGGTAAGAACCCGATTTTGATCCCCAGAAGGTCAAGCTTATACAAATGAATAAAACTTGCACGGCTGAGGTGGGCGGTTACGAACCTGGGCACGCGCCAATTCAATAAGTTCCCCCTTTGCGGCGTTAAATCTTGCAAGCTTGGTAGTGTCCAGTTCAACGGCACGACCCCACTCGTCACAAATATCCACAACGCTAAGAGAGGAGGAATACGTCCATGACTCCACAAAACAATCTGGAAGGTCGTCCTTCGAAGATGATACATATTCTGGATCTACTACAGGTACAGGTTCACTCACCTGGATTTCTCGAAGTCTCTGGCCAAATGTATTGAGGAAATTAGCGGATTTTTTGCAGCACTCCACAACCCGATGCATTCGGGCCAAAAGATTGCACTGCCTGGCCAATAGGTACACCCTGAAGTCGAATACAGAGATTGTGTTTGCGAGGATGAGGTCTCGATAAGGTTTCTTCGAAGTTGACAGTAACGGAAGTGTGTCATCCATCGGCGTGGGATCGATCAGTCTTCCGAACCATGAAAGATTTTTCTCTTTCAAAACTTGGAAAAATGATGCTTCTAGCTCGTCGTATTGAATTTGAGCATCCTCCAGGAGATTCATCCCTTCAAAGGATGCGGCCAGGCTTTCCTGTTGAACGAATGTTCATAAGACAGTAAACACATTGCATCCACGACAAACGGACCTTCAAGATGAAAAAGGTGCAGAAATTCCATCCTGGCATCTGGCGTTGACTCTCTGAGCGCTTGATGTCCTCCTCGCGTTGGGCCACCGAGGAGTCAAATGCAAGTGTGATACCTTCCTTGAACTTGCTGATCAATTCAGCCCATGCGACTGGGTTATCGTGTCCACTGGCCCAAGTCAGTTGGACACATCTGAAGCTTCATCGTAAGCGACAGACGAAACTTGAAGAGATTATTTTCACCTGTCTTTCTTGTCCGTATTGAAGTCTGCTTTTATCCGGTCCAGCACTGTGGCTCTCATCTTCAACAGCCCTCCACTAACACGCGTAGCATCTGGCTTGACCACGTATACAATTAACCATTCTTGATTTTTCCGCTGAATAATTGCAGTGTGCCAATCTTTAATTTGCTTTTTAACCACGTTCTTGTAACTGTCGTTGTCCTGTAGCAATTCGTAAAATAGCTCAAGCAGCAAGGGAAGTCATATTTACCTCGCATGTCACCACGTACATGTTCAGAAATGGCTTTTCCAGAAGTGTAGATGGTATTTGAGACGTGAGTTCATCTCGGCTATGTTCTAACTCTACAAGATTGACGTCTAACTCCTGGATTGTCCTGATTGATATTCGTGAGGCTGATTTCCAGTGAAGGTTGCGCAATGGCAACTGTGACGAAAGGCTCAAATGAATCTGTTTCCAATAGTCTGAAGATAAGAATTGGCTCGGCCCAGAATATGTAGCGAGAGCGCGCAAAGAAGTGGACATCCCAGAATTGACCTCCGAGTCGCCGAGTGGTAGTTGCGAAATTATGATTGGGTTCAGCGATTGCCAAGCATTCGAGGACAATGAGCAGTGTAGGAAAACGGAAGAGATGTTAGAATTATTGCGCGATAGTCATTAGCTCCTAGGAAAGCCGTGTAGAGCCCTTCGCAAAGTCTGAGTGGTGAGCGAGTTGACTCAGTTGAGTGTGCTGCGACGCGCTGCAACACGTGACGAGAAATTCTTTTCCATCCATCCACTTGGCTTCCAACTCTTGGTCATTTCCGTCATCGTTTACTGCGACAGGCAGCCTCTAAACGATCTAGAGACATATTTCGACACCATGCCTACTCCTGATGAAGCAAGCACGTCAAAGGACCCCACGTTCAAGTCCCTTGGTATCATCGATCCTCTGCTTGAAGCCTTGGAACAAATGAATTACAAGAAACCTACCGAAATTCAGGCTGAAGTTCTTCCCCATGCATTGGAAGGTCGCGACATCATCGGTGTTGCTGAGACAGGATCGGGGAAGACTGCGGCCTTCGCACTTCCAATCCTTCAAAAACTTTGGGAGGAACCTCGAAGTCTTTTTGCCTGTGTGCTTGCCCCAACCCGTGAACTGGCTTACCAGATTTCGCAACAATTCGAATCATTAGGCTCAGCCATTGGTGTGCGATGCGTTGTAATTGTTGGTGGGACAGAAAAGGTGGCTCAGGCCGTCGCACTGGCAAAGAAACCCCATATAGTTGTTGCAACGCCTGGTCGACTGAACGACCACTTGGAAAGTACGAAGGGTTTCAGCTTACGAGGCCTTAAATATTTGGTAAGAGATACGGACGAACTAATCTGAGCAAATCTAACCTCATTTTGTAGGTGCTGGATGAGGCGGACCGTTTGTTGGATATGGACTTCGGTCCGGTGATCGACAAAATTTTGAAGGTTATACCAAAGGAACGCAACACCTTCTTGTTCTCCGCAACAATGACTACGAAAGTGGCCAAATTACAACGAGCAAGTCTTTCTAATCCAGTCCGTGTTGAGGTGTCTACAAAGTAAGTCCTATGTCGTCGGTAATTGATCAAAGTTCTGAAACCCAAAATTCCTGAAGGTATTCGACAGTCACTACGTTATTGCAATATTACCTCTTCATACCCTATGTCCAGAAGGATGTTTATATGATACATTTGGCGAACACACTGGCGCAAAATTCTATAATCATATTTACACGGACAGTTCACGATACGCAGAGGTATAACCAGACTGTTTTGTTTCTTGAACAACTCTCTGACCGTCATCAGGTTGGCGATTATTCTTCGAACGCTTGGTTTTCCTGCTGTTCCGCTGCACGGCCAACTAAGTCAGAGTGCGAGACTTGGGGCACTGGCAAAGTTTAAAAGTGGCGGACGTCGCGTCCTCGTAGCCACCGATGTAGCCAGCAGGTTAGTACCCTTCTGTCTTGGCGGAAATCAATGCTGAATTGGCACCCAGAGGACTGGACATCCCTTCCGTGGATGCTGTAATAAATTTCGACATCCCTACCCACTCAAAGGACTACATACATCGAGTTGGCCGGACAGCGAGGGCTGGCCGAAGTGGCAAATCGATCACGCTTGTAACGCAATATGATGTCGAGTTGATTCAGCGGATAGAGACAGTGATCGGCAAGAAGATGGACCTTTGGCCGACGGACAAGGAGGAAGTTGCACTGCTGCGGGAACGAGTTGACGAGGCTGCTCGAGTCGCGGTGAGCGAATTAAAGGAGCAGGCTGCTCAAGGCCATGGTCGGAAGCGGAGACGGGATGATGGAATTGGTAGAGATGAACGGGATCGGGACGATGACGTTGTGGAAGCAGGCATACCAATGAAAAAGAAGAAGGGCAGACATTGACCATTGCTTAGTTTGAGCTTAGTTTGAGCAATGTGCATTCGAACTGGTTCAACTGTTGCGTCACTCGGTCCCGTCGCCGTGAATGGCAAGAATCCCCGAATGTTGACGAGTGAACATGGCTGTTCAATCAGTCGAGAAACATAATGTCGGTGCGCAATACATATTTGACTCCTTTCAGAACAGGGCTGCCTTCATGCAGCATACATTCTTGGCCGTGCCTAAATCAACATTCGTCAATACTCAAGTGTACAGTAGCACTACTACACACTATGAACTGACCTATGAAGAAGAGCCGTCCCACGTTTCAGCGGTGGTTTGATGGCATCTCGTGTTTTACCGTGGCCTTTGTAGAACACAGTCTGTGTGAGCAAAGTCACTGTTAGCTATAGAAAAACTAATGAATGTGTAACTCGCCTCGCCACCAAGCACCCCATCTTCTTCGCCAGTGAGGTAAACCAAGACGGTCCATTCCGAATGCGCGCCAGTTTGCATGTCCCTCACAGATTCGTCATAGTGCGGACCAAAATGTTGGTTGGGAGTATATTTGTATAACCTGATGTTAGGGTTGAAAGAATGTGGTTTTCGACCTGACGGTGTCGTGCGTTTTGCAGAGGCTGGGAATGGGAATTCAGGTAGATGGGGTGCTAACATCACGAAAAGATTCTGTGCAAACTCAGTCGAAAGGATGGACAGGCGATCTGGCAAAAGGTATTCCAGTCGCTAAAGTCAAAACTTGTAGTGGGTTTCACGGCGTACGATTGACCCTGTCAGCCTCCCCTCTCTTCTTTGGAGGGGTTAGCTCTAATGGTAAATTATCGATGAAATTTACAAATGTTTTGCATTCCTCCGCAGTGATCACATCCTGGTGAAATAAATATGAACGTCAACTCCAAAACGACGAGAAATATTCCGCCTGCCTGGATTGTGATGATTTGGTCTGGTTCGACATGGTGACATGTTAGGACTCTTTTCGTTGCCAGTGGTGGAAAGACTTCGTTTCTGGCGACTGGAGGGTTCGGCTTCAGCGCTTTCTTGGATGCTTTGGGCATGATGGTTGCAGTTGACTGAAAGAAGCAAAAAGCGTCACCTGTGCGATTCGAACACACGCGGGCAAAGCCCAACCGCTTCGCTGAATAATAGCAGGCGATCCCGTTAACCACTCCGGCAAAGTGACCTTCTCAAAGCATAATTGTGAATCCCTCATATTGTGAATCCTTCCTTATTTCCGTGGTTCCCATCTCCATGCTTCGACATGCTGCATTCGTTGGTGTCCGACCGTCGCTCCATTTGTTCGAATGAAGCGACGCTCCTGCCTTCTTTCTTCCTCCCCCCCCCCACTTCACTAGATGTTGTGGGAGATCGTTCTCGGTCTCTATTTGCTTCACCACGCTATCCGACGTCTGCTCGTATACGTGCATACACATCAGGTATTGTCTGTGTACAATCTCGACCGCAACCAGCCGTTCACACGCACTCCAGTCTGTTGGAAATTTACCTGGAATATGGTGTCTTTTTGCCCCTCTGTCGGTCCTTGGCGGGACCCTTCCAAGCAGATGGTGGAATCCAGGTCTGCGTTTCACATTTGAGTTGAGAAAGACACGTATGTTGCACACCCATCTCATTTCTGTGCAATCTGAATCAATCCACATACCTCAGTCTATAAAGATGCTCCTGCTAAGAGCATCACCATCAAACCGCTCTTGGTGGGAGAGCCTTATATTTATACATGCCATCTGGAAGCGTTTCGTCAAGTCACCGCCCTGGGTTCCGTTTTTGTTAAACCGAGATTTGCCTTTGAGGACATGACGTGCGTGAAGCAGTTTCGGTGTCTATTCTCTATACAGTAATTAATGAGCCGTAGTTTTTTAGCTGATAACGTGGTAGCTTCCGAAGGCGACGCTTGGAAGCGGTACCGGCGCATTGCAGCTCCTGCCTTTAATTCGAAGACATATGAAGCGGTATGGGATACTACCGTCGATCTCTATGGTCAGATATTAGATAAGGAGAACTGGGAGACAAGAGATGTCGCGGAGGTTGCAGACATAAATATTATGACGCATAAGGCGAGTCAATCATGGTTGCATTTTCATGAGTCTTATTCTTCTTACCGTAGGTGGCCCTTTATGCTATTGCTGTTGTTGGCTTCGATATACCGATACAATGGGACCAGCCACCTCGCGATGAAAATGGTCGTCTTTCAGTTCAAGAAATGGTCTTCACAGTTGCTTCCAATCTCCTGATTAAGTCGCGAACCCCAAAATGGATGTATTCATTGGGATTGCCGAGGTTTTGTTCCCTCATTCCCTTACACATATTCATATCAATCTCACCACTTTTCAGGTTAAAGTTGGTTGACGAGGCGTATAACCAATTTGTGTCCTTTATGCATGAACACATATCAAACAGCGAAGTAACACTAACGAAACAACGGGAGCTGGAAGGTGACATCACCGAAGGCATCAGCAACGTATTTGAACGTTTGGTCAATGCCCGTCTGACGGATGGGAAATTATCTATGAGCGACGATGAAATTATCAGTAATTGTTTTATTCTCGTGAGTTATTACGACATCCTCAGCATTGCGTGATCTCATTCAGGATAGGTCTTTGCTGGTCACGGTACATGGAGTTAAATTTCTCGCAGCCCAGACACTAATACAGCGCAGAAACAATGGCGAGTACCCTAGCAGGAACTCTCGCTCTTCTGGGCGTATATCCTGATGTGCAGGAAGAAGTATACCAACACATCATGCATGTTCTTGGTGGACGAGATCCAGTTAGTGACTAATTTTTTAAGCCTTCATTTGTTCACGCTCTTGAAAGACGTTCGAGGACTACGAGTCTTTGGATCTCGTCTTGGGATGCTTTTATGAAGCCCTTAGACTATATTGTCAGTCAACCGATTGACCATGCCGTGGCACAAATATTCGATTCACCTTAACTTTTAGCTGCCGCCTACTTGTTAATACGCGATGCGACAGAAAATACCGTTCTATCGCTACCAAGATACGATGACCCCACAACTATTGACAAAATACCTATCACCGCTGGACAACGTGTTATCTTGGATATTGTTGGCATCCGTATGATAATCCACGTTTCGAAGGAATTCATGAAACTGCGTTGCTGATGTTGGTCTTATAGATTATGACCCAGACGTTTTCCCGGAACCAGAAGCTTTTAAGCCGTCCCGTTGGCAAGATTCCATGGATAGCCTAGCTGGATTCTCTTTGGGTCCTCGCATATGCCTTGGCCGAAAATTTGCCACCGTAGAGGCCGTAGCGTTCTTGACATACCTACTGCGTGACTGGACGATTGATGTGCCTCTAGCGGATGGTGAAACGCGACGAGAGTGGCGAGCGAGGGTTCTTGATCCGAAAGTTGGCGTTGTGCTCGGATTTGGTGATGTCCCACTCAAATTCCGGAGAAGACACGCCTGAGATATTCAGTCCTGTATCTTTCTGCTTAGTCCTATCTTCATCGGTCAAGTCGCACGTCGACATATGATCCTAACTAACGCCATTTGAGGAGGAAACACGTCACCGACATGAGGCATATTGTGCGAGGCATGGCGTAACACTCCATCCTGCCAAAGAAGCAAGCGTATTCGAAGAACCTACATAATTCAGAGATCATCAGCCACGGAGAATGATCATTCAGATTTCCGGTAGATGCCGGCATGTGTGCATATATTCCTTTGATTTTATGGAGTAGTGTGTTGGGCCAAGAATTCTCGAATGAAAGCCACGAGTCTGTCCACCTGTTCCTCTGTGATCGCATTGTAGAGCGAAATGCGGATACCTGGGAGATGAATTGTATAGCTATATGTGTGCCTAAACGCAGGAGAAAAACTCACCACCGATAGACCTGAAACAAATGGAATGAATGCAGTTCAAAAATACAACCTTGGGGCAACATACCTATGTCCTTTCATAGCCTTTAGACCTTGAGATTCCCCACTGGCGAGGAATTCTTTCTCGATATCCTCGGTTGCACCGCGGAACACAACGTTCATCCAACTTCTAGACCCGTCCCTTACCCTCAATCTGAATACACCTTTCCCCTCGCCATCTTTCAGGGCAGCATAAACTTTTTCCTGCTTCCTCCGGTTCATAGCCTCAAATGTATTGAGGCCACCGCGATTCTTCATATTTTCCAAAACTAGAGCCGAAACGTACATAGAGAACATGGGCGGCGTGTTGTAGAGGCTCGTAGAATCTGCGAGAGTTTTGTATGCCATTGTTAAAGGCACAGGTGTAGCGCCGAGCTTCGCGGCCGCATCGACATCCACGAGACAGTCATTGCGGACAATGAGGATTGTCAATCCAGCAGGCCCGATATTCTTTTGTGCGCCGGCGAATATTATAGCGTGGTCTGCCAAGTGGGGAATGGGGCGCGACATGAAGGACGACGAATAGTCACCGACGAGAGGTGGAAGCGTCTGATTTTTTAGCAAGTGGAATGGGAAGGCCGTTGGCGAATCCTCTGCGGCGTATGCAAACTGCACGCCGTCAACGGTTTCGTTGTCGCAGTAATATATGAGCGCAGGATCAGGCGACAATTTGAACGCTTCATGTGGAGGAATATTGTCGAAAGACTTCCCGTCCGCAGAGTGCTCCCGACTATCTGCGACAACATTGACACGTCCACCACCAAGCCTGCGAGCCTCCTCGGCGGCCTTCTTTGTCCACGATCCGGTCACCACGTAATCCATGACCCGCTGCTCATCGCTCAGTTCGGGATGCAGCAAGCGATGACGCGCCAGCATATTGAGCACGACGCTCGAGAACTGCGCCGACCCGCCGCCCTGTGCGAATAGCACGACATGCGTGCTTGGTACTTCGAGCTGCGTGCGCACTAGTTCCTCAAGCTTCGCAGTGAGAGCAGCGAAGTCCTTCGAGCGGTGTGAGATCTCGGTGATTCCGATGCCCGTACCGTTATAATTGATAAGTCCCTTTGTTGCTTCCTCGAGAACAGACTCAGGAAGGGCTGAAGGGCCCGGGCCGAAATTGATGACTTGGGAACGCTCCATTGAGTAGATTTCGGTTTGCTCACTGCAGATTTTGTGAACTGGAAGAAGATGTGACTCGGAGTCGCCATTGTGGCGCGGATGCATTTGACGTAACGAGATTGCTTGATTTGGAGCGCGTCGGTCCCTGACCAAAATTGCTTCCGCTCACCCCTCAGTCGCGTCACGATGCATGAGACGCGTTTACAGACGAAGAAGGAAAGATAACTGATTTTCGTGCGGGAAGGGGGAATGATGGAACCTTCCATTGACGGCACACCTGCGAATCTAATACAGATCTAGCAGGTCATTTCTTCACGGACGTCGGAATCTTCCTCTTTCGAAGCATTCACCTTCTTTTTAGATCCATCCTGCGAAGGCGCACTACGAGAGGTGAGGATTCCAAAATAAGCGTTTGCATTGAGTACGCGGAGTTAGGTAGACGACAGCACAAGTAGACACATGGGAAGTACGTATTGAACGGTTCATGCAAAATAGGAAAAAGCCAAGTCTAAAATATCACGAGTAACAATAAATCAACATGAAGGACTGCAGCCTTGAGCGGAGCAAACAAGGGAGTGAGTTTGAATAACCCAACACGGAGATAGGGAACGAAGCGACGTGGTGAATGTGCGCGCGAAGTGGACAGCTATAAGAAAAGTTGGGGAAGGTAAAAGGAAAGCAAGTACGTGGCAACAAAATCCAAATAGCTCCAAATTTAGGGAGATCATAGTCCAGATTGGGGGAAAGATCATCAGCTGATGCGTCAGGGGCTGATATACAAGAGTCGCGGCGGCGACTGCAGTGGTACAGATTCGTAACAGGATAACGGCTTTTACGATTGTCGTGAAGGAGTGATTGGCTGATATGATGCAAGTTTGGGGATATGCAGATGCAGAATAAGAAAGATGCGGTAAATGCGAGCTTTGAGTGGGATGCGACACTGCCGGGGTGGGATTGCCTCTTATCACCTCGATCTACCACTGATCTTCCGAACCGAGTGGTGAGAGGGGAACGGGCATTAGATTGCGGAAGTGCACGGGCACGGGAAGCGTAGCCAATCGTTGTGGTGGCGTCCTCGGAGTGGCGTCTTCGCTGTCAAGAAGCGGGAGAAGTGTCGGTGACGATAATAAGGAGGCAGGCGAATCAATAGATAGCGAAGGCGAGAGTTCAGGTGTGGTAATGTCTGTGGGGAATGGCTGAGATCGCAGGGAAGACTTCCGACTCCGTATAGGGCCAGTCCCCGGACCAGCGAGGTGGCGCTTTTCGACGACGAGTTGAGAGAGGTCGGCAATATCCCAATGATTCACGGACGGAGGGGTGGCGTCCATGGCGGCAATCCAGGGTAAATCGTGAAATATGGGGAACGCGGGGTTCATGGTGATACAACAATCGGATTGACGGCAATGGCGTTGGCGGCCAGATGAGCGAGATAAGGGCGAGTTGAGAACTCTGCGTCTCTTCGTAGGGCTACATGAAGGAGTCGGCGATTTGGCCCTCTGAAATGCAGAGTTAGATGATTATCGGAGTGCATGACGAAGAGATATGTGGCGTACCGGACGGGAACGTGGATGGCGATCGGGTGTATGCATGTGAGAATGGAGGCGATTCGGAATGAGACGAGGAGGAGCTCCGGATGGGATCGACTGGAGGAGAGAGGGGTAAGAAAGAGAGATAGGAAGACAAAGGGTGCCACCTACGCGTTCATTGAAGAGGACAATGGGGGGCAGGAGTGGCAGTGGCACGGTGGCGAGAGCTGGAGAGTGGGGGGATAGCTCTGGACAGGTGGCGGTGGAGGACGTCATGATGATGGGGTGTAGTGGAGGAGAGATGAAAGACGGGAGGTGGCGAGAGTGCTACAGATACATTTACAGATTTAAGACAAACGTTGCATTGTGGTGAAGAGTAAGCAGCCGAGATGGTCCTGCACAAAGAGTCACACACGAGTCACGCTCAGCCGGAAAAGGCAAACAATGGCTCATTCGTATTGTCATCGCTTGACGCGTCGCAGCCGCGCTCTTATTTCCCTAATCCTTTGTTCGCAGTAACTAAGCACCTTGGATCCACCCGTCTCTTAGATCTAGATGGTTCGTCCAGACCCAAGCCCCCATCGCCGAACACCCCAGTCTAGCTCAGCCTTGGCCTATTGGCAGCCGCCCAGCATAATTAATCGCGGCCGATTCGCACTCCAGAACACGACACGCGTTGGACGCGTTTTCTAACGTTTGAATTTTCCAAAACAAGTTCCCAAGTTCGCCGAACATCTCGACGACCTTGCGAGCCTCGTGTTTTCAGCATGTTTTATGAGTCATTGGGCGGCCATCTGTTTCAATAAATTGCCGCATTTAAACATGGGCGTCCTTTTTGGTGGCGCAACGCGCTGACCCCTTTTGCTTTGTCCTACAAGCGCTGGCTCCGAGGCAGGGTCGACCAAGGGGTTTCCTGCGGTGAACGGACTCCCAAGCTTGTCGAGTCACCAAAATCTGCCTTTTCAAGCGGCGCAGGGCGACTATGATATGTGTTTACCACATATCGATGCACATGTTACTGCGCTGCCATATATCCCACCAAGATACGACTTGCTTGATTGACACTACGTTGTGATAATCAAAACATATGTAAAACTTGTTTCTCGTTGTTCTTCCAAGTAAATTCAGATGCGCGAGTCACTCCGAGTTATTAGAGCCACGAAGATGCTGGAAAGTGGTAGAGGGTTGTAGAAGGTTCTAGAGACCTTCCTTGAGTGGAATGGCTGCGTGGGAAAAACGCGAGGACTTGCATCGAACCTTCGAGAACGATGAAAAAAAGAGTACAAAGAGGCCTGCCCTCCTGCACGCGTACTTCAACTCTCTTTCCCCTCCCCGCTCATCCTACTTGTCTGCATACTGTTCGTAACATTCTTTTGTCGCGTTTGACGCCCTGCTCATCCTCATAGCTAGCATATACTCTTCCATCTAAAAAATGGCCACTGAAAGCTTTGGATTCCAAGCTGAAATCAGCCAGCTCCTCGACCTCATCATCAGTGCGTTCTGTGCCTCGTGTTCGCATATATGCGCCATCTAACCTTTCCCCCTCAGACACCTTCTACTCCAACAAGGAGATCTTCCTTCGCGAGCTCATCTCCAACGGCTCAGATGCTCTCGACAAAATTCGATATGCTTCCCTCACCGACCCGTCCGTTCTCGACTCAGAGAAGGAGCTGTACATTCGCATCACCCCTCACAAGGAGGAGAAGCTCCTGGTCATCCGCGACACAGGCATTGGCATGACCAAGGCCGACTTGGTTAACAACCTCGGTACCATCGCCAAGTCCGGGACAAAGGTTTGTCGTACCCCTTCCTTCAACTCGCCATAGCCTTACTGATGCAACGCATTGATTTTCAGGGCTTCATGGAGGCACTCAACTCTGGCGCTGATATTTCCATGATTGGTCAATTCGGTGTCGGTTTCTACTCTGCCTACCTCGTTGCCGAGCGTGTGCAAGTCATCTCAAAACACAATGACGACGAGCAGTACATCTGGGAGTCTGCCGCCGGTGGTACCTTCACCATCACCCTTGACAAGGTCAACCCCGATCTTGGACGCGGTACCGAAATCCGTCTCTACCTGAAGGAAGACCAGCTCGAGTACCTCGAGGAGAAGAAGATCAAGGATATCGTCAAGAAGCACTCCGAGTTCATCTCATACCCCATCCAGCTCGCCGTCACGAAGGAGGTCGAAAAGGTACGTGTGTCGTTTCAAATGTGCGCATCTGTTACTGACGTTTGCTTTGCAGGAAGTCGAGGATGATGAGGAAGTCAAGGAGGACGAGGAAGACAAGGAGAAGCCCAAGATCGAGGAGGTCGATGAGGACGAAGACAAGAAGAAAGAGAAGAAGAAGGTCAAGGAGACCGTTGTCGAGAACCAGGAGCTCAACAAGACGAAGCCCATCTGGACGCGTAATCCCCAAGACATCACACAAGAGGAGTACGGTTCTTTCTATAAGAGCTTGAGCAACGACTGGGAAGATCACCTCGCCGTGAAGCACTTCTCCGTCGAAGGTCAACTTGAGTTCAAGGCCATCCTCTTCGTTCCCAAACGGTAAGTGTCTCCATGTTCTCCACAATTCAATGTAAACTTACGCGTTTGTCAGTGCTCCCTTCGACCTCTTCGAGTCCAAGAAGAAGCGCAACAACATCAAGCTTTACGTGCGCCGTGTCTTCATCATGGACGACTGCGAGGACCTCATCCCCGAGTACCTCAACTTCGTCAAGGGCATCGTCGACTCCGAAGATCTTCCCCTTAACATCTCGCGTGAGACTCTCCAGCAAAACAAAATTCTCAAAGTCATCCGCAAGAACATCGTCAAGAAGTGCATGGACGTCTTCTCTGAGATTGCCGAGGACAAGGACAACTTCAAGAAGTTCTACGAGGCGTTCGGCAAGAACTTGAAGCTCGGTATCCACGAAGACGCACAGAACCGCAGCAAGCTCGCGGAATTCTTGCGATTCTTCTCGACGAAGGCCCTCGATGAGCAGACGTCGTTGAAGGGTACGTCCGACATCTGAATCTATGCACGATCCTGGTATTGACTCGTCTATGCAGATTACATCACTCGCATGCCCGAGATCCAAAAATCCATCTACTACCTCACCGGCGAGTCGTTAACATCCATCAAGGACTCTCCGTTCCTCGAGTCTCTCAAGAAGAAAGGCTTCGAAGTCCTTCTCCTTGTTGACCCAATCGACGAATACGCAGTCACGCAACTCAAGGAGTTCGATGGCAAGAAGCTCATCTGCGTCTCGAAGGAGGGTCTCGAGCTTGAGGAGACCGAAGAGGAGAAGAAGGAACGTGAGGCGGATGAGAAGGAATTCGAAGACCTCTGCAAGGCCGTCAAGGACGCCCTCGGCGACAAGGTCGAGAAGGTTGTCGTGTCGTCGCGCGTAACCGACTCGCCTTGCGTGCTCGTCACGGGTCAGTTCGGCTGGTCAGCGAACATGGAGCGTATCATGAAGGCACAAGCTCTTCGCGACTCATCCATGTCGTCATACATGGCGTCGAAGAAGACTCTCGAGCTGAACCCACACAACGCTATCATCAAGGAACTCAAGCGCAAAGTCGCCGAGGACAAGGCTGACAAGTCCGTCCGTGACTTGACGTACCTGCTGTTCGAGACCGCCTTGCTGACGTCCGGCTTCGTCCTCGACGAGCCCACATCGTTCGCGAAACGCATTCACCGCATGATCTCGCTCGGCCTTGACGTCGACGACGACGAGCCAGCCGCCGAACCGATCGCTGTGGAGAAGGAGACACCCGCGGCTGAAGAAGCCTCTACGTCGGCAATGGAGGAGATCGACTAGATGGTTTCCGTTCGCTTGGACCTGACTTTGCAACGACATCAATCATATATTTTACTCATTTTTGTGTTTTTACGCTCTGGGCATTGTCGCGCAGTTTCTTCCTTCATCGCATAATCTGACACTACGTTGACTTACATCGCAATCAAAATAAAAGAAATTTTGCTTCATTACCGACCATTGCCTGGCTGGCTAACATCGTAACCACATAACCCGTCAAACTGATCATGCTCGCTTTGTAACACATCGCGCCAACACCACGAGAGTTCCAAGTTATTACGTTAATACTGTGTGGGAATGACTCCCGTATGACAATGAAGTGGTAAGATACATAACTTACAGCCCTGCTACACCATCATGACTTGGATGGACTAACCCCCGCCTGCCTGTGATCTGGGTCTTGAGTACCTCCACCATCGCCTTCATCTCCTCAACCTCCTCCCTAAGTAACTCATTCTCTTGTCTCAACCTCCCGTTCACCTTGCCTAACTCTGATCTCTCCTGTGAAAATGTTGCAATGGCGTGAACGGGGTTCCGTCGCGCCTCGTCACTGCTCTGCCGTCTGGCACGCAAGTTTGCTTCCAGTGTCTGGATGCGGCGTCGATTCGCGCTGTTGGTGGGTGGCGAATGTGCTGTGAGCGCAAAGCGGCGCAAGATATATGTACTGCACGCACCGATCAACCTCCTCCATTTCCATTTGTGTCTTCTCGTAGCTCTCCAAGCGAAGAACCATTTTCTGATAGTCGCTCTGTAGTCCAGCGATCTCCGCAGCCTGTTCATTGTATGTCTCGACGTCTTCGTTCCTAAAATTTATTCGATTAACTCAACAAATATCAGAGGCATATTCAAAAAGCCGAAAGTTGCAAACCACATCCTGTGCATCGCAGTCAACTGCTCGATGCGCTTCTCATAATCTCTCAGGCGTTGAACTTTATGAGCGTCCTCTTTGATTTGGCTCTGAAGTTGGAAGACCATGTTCTGAGCATCAGCGAGCAGAACGCCTTGAGCTGCAAGATGAGTCTGCAGGAGGGAGTGTGAGCCTCGTCTATACTGTAATGACATCTGGGGCATCAGCCCACCTGCAGCTGCTTGTTCGAATTTCTCATCTCCATCGCCTCTGTCGTCCATGCCTTCTTTTGCTCTCGAAGGTCCATCAACTTTGTTTGAAGTTGAACGTTCCACTCAGAATATTTATCCTTCAGAGCCATGGCTTGTCCTTGGTGCTTTGTCAACTCCCGTTGTAAGTGAGCAAGCTGTCCCTTGTATTCGCGCAACTTGTTATGCTGGAAGAGAGACATCAGGATAAAATTCAACGAGTGGTTAAAGCGACTATATAGCTCACCAAGCCTTGCCTCTCAAGGTCCGCACTTTTCGATTCCACTCGGCTTTGGTACAATCTCCCGATGTGTCGAACATTCTCTCGCTTAAGCCACAGCTCAAAATTGAGTTCGTTCCGTAGTAGAAGCACTTCCCGCTGGAGTGCTGCGATTGTCTCGACGACATTCTGCGGCATAGGTGATCCTCCTGGTGGCGCGGCAGCTGCCTCGCCGTTCTCTGCGCCGTTCTCGTCGTCCGTGCTTTCTCCGGCCGATGTTCGCCCAGGCAAGAATGCGGTAGAATGTAAAAGAGTGCCTTGATCAATGATTTCGACCTCTGCACCTGATTTTAGTGCAATCGAGGTTGCGATCATATCTTGAATCGATATACGATGCTTTTGGGTGGTGTAAAGATCCATGATCCCAATCGTTGGTGTTGCTGGCCCTTCCCCGTTTGTCACAGGTGGAACGCCATGCAATTGTGCGCTGTGGTTCGAGTCCGGAGAAACAGCAGCATTTCCGACTTCGAGCATGACGCACTCTCCTAATATTTGCGATATTTCATAGGATGCCCATCTGCCCGGCTGTCCGAGCTCGGCTCGTGCATCACTCGTGATGATGGAAGGATGTGCGACATGCCTGCGGAGCAAAGACTGTTGGAATAGCTCGTCAAAAATAATCCACGAAGAGCGCGATCAAATAGTACCTCGCATTCGGTTCTTACTCGAATGTCATCCAGTGCTTGTTCCCAGCCAACTGTGTACGGCGAAATAAAGCCTGCGTTCGTAAGATACGAGGAAGGTCCTCGCAGGAACGCAACAAGGTTGCATGGAAAGAGATAGTAGAGGAACGAGAAATACTGAAATGGGGATGGTGGAGAGGTGATATCGAAAGAATGCTCAAGCCTCTCCCAAGATAAACCTTCACGTAAATGAAGCCGATCCCTGCTAGTTTGGCCACCGTCTGAAAATACATTATCATCACGTTCTGTTTGTTCAAGTTCTGAAACTAATGACGAATCCTGTTGATCTAATAAGTCTGCGTAGGGCACGAGACTCGGCGGACCGAATGCTCTGTATGGCTTCCAAGTGACAATCCGTCCCAGGATCGCAAAAAGATCTGGCAATATGCGTATTAGCTCATTACAAGCTTTGATCGCCAAGATTGGCAAAAGTTTGACAAGCGCCGACATCCCAAAGGTACAGACCGTTGAAGAATTGTCGAGTTGCAGTGAGAGAAGCAGACTCGACAACAACGGATGGCAACCAAATTGGGGTGAGATATCGATGAAACGTGGGTGGGAAATGAATGAATCCAGTAAGATCAGTATTTGAAGCCGACTTGTGGGTGAAGCAAAGCAATGAAACGCGACAGTCAGAAATTCCTTCTCAGATTCGTCAATCGAGTTCGCCGTGAGAGCGTGAATGGCCTTGCCTTGGGCTGCCTCAAACCAAAATGAACAAGGGTATGTTCAAGATTATTTTTCCACCAGACGCGTTTCTCCCTTTCGTGCTCGTCGAGATCGGCCCACTCCAGGACGTCATCTCCAGAACCCTCATTGAGTGCATCAAGAAGGTAGAGATCCATAACGCGTCTTCGGAATTCGCCCACTTTTTCAGGATGCTCGCCTATGTTTTCCAGAGCAATAAGTATTAGCTCCTTTGCTTGGGAGGTGGCAGACGGTGCAAGACGTGGTTCGCGTAATCCGGGTCGCAATAACAGATCAAACCATGTCGATATTAACGAAAGAGACGAAAGGTTTGCTTTCAGATGGTAGAGCACCTCCAGAAACACCTCTAATTGACTGAGAGACGCGTGGTCGACAGCTTCATCGTAGACATTTATCAGATCCTCCTCCAATGGACCCAATGAGTACTCGAGCCTGTCTGGCGATGATACCTTGGCAACTTCAGTGTCGAGTAGGTCCAAGAATTCTTTTAGCGGTGGTGCATCAAAAGCATCTGCCAAAATGGCTCGAAGTTGCTTTGAAATTTCGGTCTCAGGCATTACAGCAATGACCAGATGGCAAACGAATCCATGTGTGGCGCTAAGTCCATGATGGCCAGAAATGGAAATCTTCGGTCGTTGCCGACAGTATCTGGAAGCTTTCGACGCCGCCGCCTACGACGACGAGAACATCGGTTAGGAGAATTGAAAGTCTTCACATCCAAAGGACACTAGACTAGACTCCAAAGTAAGCCTATCAACACACTTGTAGACACTGGAATGTCGTTGAACGTGATGGATGTCGATACTGAACTTGGATAACGCCAGGAATCATCATGTCTGCTACCATTGAAGAAATCACCTCTGACCACTCTGACCATGAGCATGATCACGAGCATGATCACGAAGAAGACCCTACCTCGGCTGCCGCTCTCGATAAGATCCAGTCACGTTCGGAGCGCAAGGCAAGGAAGGCATTGTTGGGTTTGGGCTTGAAGAAAGTGCCCGGTATTACCAGAGTGACACTCCGAAGGCCAAAGAATGTAGGTTGTATTCTCTGTGAAGTGTGCCCAGTTCCGAATTACATTTACATCTAGATCCTCTTTGTGATTGCGTCTCCGGATGTGTACAAATCGCCCAATAGCGACTGCTATCTTGTCTTCGGCGAAGCAAAGGTATGATGTTCGCCGCTGATACCCACCTATCGTTAATGTTTACCTCGCCACAGATTGAAGATGTCAACTCTCAAGCTCAAATGAACGCTGCCCAGCAGCTCTCGGCCAGCAATCCTCCAGCCGTTGAAAGAGCTAATCCTACGAGCAACGATGACGATGACGATATGCCCGAGCTTGAAGCACCTGAGGATGATGGGCCTGTCGACGAGACAGGCGTCGATCCCAAGGACATTGAACTCGTGATGGTTCAGGTACTTTCAGCAGCCCACAACTTTGACGAGTATCATCTCACATTGGTACAGGTGAACTGCTCAAGAGCAAAAGCTGTCCGAGTACTAAAAGAAAGTGGCGGGGATCTCATCAATGCTAGTGAGTTATCTGCCTCCGTATCTCGCTCACTCCCATTTAATGGAATCCTCCAGTCATGGCGGCTAGTGAATGATAATTTCTGACGTTCTTGTCTTGTTCTTTACAATTAAACAATTTGCCAAACCAATCTTCACCGGCATGTCCGGTTGTGCAGAACACGAACAACTCTATGCCGTTCAACCACGAAATGCGCTGAAACAGATGTCGTCATCTTTGTTAAGAATCAGGTGCTTCAACTTCCCAAAGCCGCAGTTCAATGTAGTAGTTGGACCGCTCCCAGCTATCTTCCACTATTTCGAGCCCCCTTATCTTTTGTCGCATCCCATCTGCTACTGGGCCAAGTCCTTCCCTAGGCGACCCAACCGTGAGACCCATCCCGTGAGCCGCACCACATATGAGGTCCCTCAGTTCGCCTTTCTCGAACATATGATAGTAGCGATGGTGGACTCGCCGCTCCGGTGCGGAATCCGATGCCGACTTGTCTTGCTGCTTTGACAAAACCCACGGGACGAAGACATCTTCACCATGCCCCGGTGATGATTGTTCTGAAATAGGTATTGATCGTTTTGACAGTGCATCTTGTTCAATTGCCCATACATATATCAAAGCCCTGCCGTGGCTTGGCGACAAAGTTTGAAGTAATGACTGTCAAGCTGGTGTGAGGAAAGCCACGCTTTTGCACGATTTTTTTTTACCTGGACAGCACGCTCACGGCGCTCCTTCGTCGAAAAGTGATGTATCGTGGCAATAGAAATAGCATAATCCTATTTGAAGTCCTGCAATATTTGAGTGCGATCTTTGGGCATAAGTTAAAGGAGCATACAAATGCGCTGACTCGCCAACAAGTCTCAATGGCATCCCCCAAAACGACCTCCCTAATACAATTTGTGTCTCCGTAGTTCGCGTTCATTGCGATGCGTAGTAAGTTCTGGCTGCGGTCCAATCCTATTGTCCAAGTTTCTCCAGAACGGTTGGCGGGTAAAGGGAGGTATTTTCCGTTGCCTGTTCCTGAGTCCAAGCCGACCCATCCTGTGGGGATAGACTGAAGGAAGTTAGCAACGACTGGCCATGGCTGCGGTAGGATTGTCAAGACTGCATTCGAATTTGAAATGACTCCGCACTTTGTAGCGTGTGGACGAGAAGTGAGATGCAATTTGATCGTAAACCTCATGCACATGCCGCTTTTCATGGGCTTGAGGCTCGTCGATGACCTGGATCGGTATTACCGCCTTCGAGGTGTCCGAAGGCATGTTCGTCTCTTAGATGGATGGGGGTCACCGGTGAGGCACACCAAGAAAGGATATGAGTGCATACAATCACTAACGGTCTACTTATTTGCAATTGGGATGAAACCCATTTCCTCGTCTATGATATCACTGAATTTTTTAGGATCCTGAAGGGGGAAAGGTTTCAAGGAGGATGGCTGAAAACTGTCTATGCAGTTAGCCAAATTCCTGTAAAAAAACATTGTCTTCAACACTTTATGCAAGAGGCAAATTCTGAAAATATTTACGAGATTGTTGTGGATTTCAAGTGCCCCAGGTGGTCCAATGCTGCAGCAAGTTCCTCCTGGTGATTATCTGCAAGAGTTGGATTGGGAAGAACGATTAATGGCTTGCCCAGTCGTAAGACATCGAGGATTGTCCCAGATCCTGAACACATTCAGCTGAAATTTGGTTGATGCAAAGTGTTGTGGACACAGACCTGCATGGCTTATGATGAGATCGGCGTTATCATAGTCGGCAGCAAGGGTTGGTTTGTATCTCCACATTTCGATGCTCATCCCGCCTTTTTCCATGGTCCACTTATCCAACCCACCATCCGTCTCCCCTGCTCTTGCGAATTTCCCACATTGCACTACTAATGAGAGGTATCCTCTTCCTCGCAGCGCTGTGAGCACAGCTACCGAAAGACTAGCTTGTACTAGACAATCGAACTGCGTCGAACCGACTGTGACGAAGGCGCGCATCTCCCCAATTCGGAGTTATGCGGTCGAAAATATCTGTTCCGTTCGGCCTACACTGGAATGCAAGTTGCGCCAAAACACCTGTGACTTGGCCTGAAGTTCTTTTTTTATCCATCGAACATGGGTTACACACTCTGTGTTGTAGGTTCGTCTGCAGTGAGCTTACGCATTCGCTGAAATTATCCAACCGTTGTGTTGCCGGGCAGGATGTGGTACCATGGGCGTCGCAATTCTCTCCGGGGTCGTTGCAAGTCTTGAATCTCGGTCTCCCTTGTCCATTACGCATCCAAAGTGGGAATCACACACCCCAGGAACTTCTACACCTGTCGGACCCCTCGACGATACCTTGCCGACACGTTTCATTGCTTGTGTTAAACGTGAAGACAGCGTAAAACGTCTCCGGGCCGTTTTCGACGCACCCGGAGGATTAAGTTCCACAGTCCAAATTGTCGCGGGAGACAATCTGAATGCTGTGAAACAGTCGGATGTTGTGCTGCTTTGGTGAGTACCATCTTGGAAATTCCTTTATTTTTATTTTTATATCTTTGAAAACAGCTGTAAACCCCAACTGGCGTATACCATTTTGTCCGAGCCTGGAATAAAGGAAGCACTGGACGGCAAGCTTCTCATTAGCATTCTTGCCGGTGTGACAATCAAGCAAATCACGGATTGGGTGACCCCTACAACGAAGGTCATCCGTGCAATGCCCAATACGCCGTGTAAAGTTGGTATTATCTCATTGCATGGGAATAAACGCGAGCTAATTGACGTGGAAGATTCGCGAAGGGATGACTGTAATATCCACTCTAACCTCCACTTCCGGATCTGGGGGTGACCGCCAAATCATCCTCAACATTTTCTCGTCCATTGGGCGTTGCCGGTTCTTAGATGAAAAGCATTTCGATGCATGCACTGCTCTTTCTGGTTCTGGTCCAGCTTTTGCTTGCATATTTTTGGAAGCTATGGCCGACGGCGGTGTCATGATGGGGTTGCCGAGACCGGAAGCTCTTGAGCTGGCAGCTCAAAGTGAGGCAGATTCAAACAGTGATATTCGTGTATCTCATGTTACATGCAGCATTACAAGGCGCCGCTCGCATGGCCCTTCAACCTGGTGCACACCCAGCTCAAATTAAAGATTCAGTGACGAGTAGGTTGAGACATGATTGAAACAGATGATGAGACCCTAACATTGTTTCCCAGCTCCTGGAGGTTGCACAATTGCAGGCTTATTGACCCTCGAGGACGGACGGGTGCGTTCCACCATTGCACGAGCCATCCAGGTAGCTACAGAGAGAGCGAGTGAACTCGGCCAACCTGCTGCTCCTCGATGAATATGTTGCGCGGTGTACCATCTACGTCAAATTCTATCTCGTAGAATTTCACGATTGACATTCAATTACACTATGGGAATGGGTTATAGTATTACAAGGCCGAAAGCTATGCTTTGTCACACATGCGGTTCATGGAGCGACGCGTACAACTTAAGCTAGTTCCAGATACCTCTCAACTAAACAGAAACTTTAATGACACCTACAAACCTAGGATGAAATATCCGGCTTACCTTCCCAGTTGGTCACAGCCTCATTCCAGAGCTTCACTTCGTGCTCTCTTGTTCCACCAAAGTGATCAACGAATTCAGAACCGAAAACCTCTCGAGCAATGCTGGTTTCCTTCATCATTTGTTCAGTTGCTGAACTGAGCGAGGTGCTTAGCATCCTGATCTGGTAAAATGAAACCCGAGCTAGACATATAATTTCCTGTGAGGTGCCAGAAACAAAATACCTTCCCATTCTTCCGATCCTCTGGAGTGAAATGGCTGATTGGTGGTCCAGGAAGTGGTAGCTTCTTTTCAATTCCCCTCAGACCGAGGAGGAAAATGGCACTCAAAGCAAAATATGCATTCATATCTGCGCCAGGTACACGTACTTCAAGCCTCGTCGCCGACGGAGGGGCGCCAGGTGGGGAGATTATGCGGATTGACGCAGCTCGTGAGTCGTAGCCATATGTCACGGCATTAGGAGCCCAAAAGGCTTCACCCCCGACAAGCCGCTTGTAACCATTTATCGTCGGTACAAGCTGAGCATATGGGATCTGTACTTCAACATGTTATGGGCACAAATTTGCGAAACCCACCATGGGCATCACTGTGAATTGGAAATACATCATCATCAGGGGATGGCAATATCACGGGCGATGGTGGACGAACCGTCTGTTATGCCATCAAGCACACCTGCCAAGAACCACTCGCCTTCCTGACTGAGAAACTTTGTGTCTTCGTAAGAAGCATTCTTCCGACCGCCAGATTGCACTTCAGAATCTGTGAGAGCAAATATGTTCTTGCCTGATTGATCTCGTAGTGATACGTGAATGTGGCTTTTAGAGTTTGTGTCCAAATTTCAATTGCTTTAGTCGACCTAGATATCAGGCGACTATGAAACTCACCCGCTACAACCTGGAAGCTGGATGAATGTCAGTGTCATTCAGATTGGTCGCCGGTGGAGAGAATATTAAACGTACATTCCCCCAAGGCTTCGCCATAAAACTGGGGATGATTCCATGTTTCATACCGACGCTCTTTGCCAGATATTTAAAGAGAATAGCATTATCAGCCATCCTGAGGGCTGCTGTGTATGCAAGTGCAGTCTCATAAACGCCAGGGCCGGTCTCAGTGTCTAAAGGGGGGAACAAATTCATAGATATTGTTTGTGAAACCCCTTTGACAGGGATTATCAAGCGTACGTACGGTGTCCTTCTATATCCACGCCGAACTTTAAGCTTTCATCAAAGAGGTCATGAAAATAGTCATTGTTCAATTGGGTACGAAGTAGAGAGTAGCCGTGCACTAGATTCGAAGTTAGCTATTGCTCGCAAATGAATGAGGCGACGAACTTCCAGAGGTCAAAGGCTGAAGGTCTGTAAAGCCCTTCTGGGATACACTGTTCGGCGTTTCTTTATGGCAGGACTGGTCATAATAGAATAAGTAGGACTGTGAAATGGATACATACCTTTAAATTGAAAATACTAGTCGGCTGTTCAGCAGATAATTTCCACAGTGTGCAAGGTGCCAGGTACTTACTTCATACTCTACGCCCGCTATGCACTCCCATTGTTTGGATCCCGCCCACGTTATAGCCTTCTTCAGAGTTCCTCGAGGACAAACGCTCAGTGGTTCTTTGGTGTCAGGATCAAGAAAAGACAGGAGGAAGAAGGGGACATTATTTTCCCAACTCAAACGTCGGTATGTTGACAAGTCGATTGAAGCGATAATGTCACGATATCCATTTGCTTTATTCGAGATAAGAAGTTCCTTCGAGTAGACAGCGTCGTGCATATCCCAACCACTGTATATGCGTGTCAGATATTTTTAATTTATGGAAATACAAAGCTCGTTACAATATTACGCTGCAAAAACCAAATCCGTCCGACGACGCGGCACTCAGAAACTTGTCCTTTGACTGGGATTGCAGATTAGAAACGTTCGACTCATAAAACATAGAGCAGTAAGCACCATAAATTTTCCGCGAAGAACTCCGTCCACTGCGGATAAGAGGCATTGGCCAGGTGTCAAAGGTTTGCCACAGAAGGTCGTGGCGAGTGTTACCGTCAATGCCTGGCCAACCAGTCAGTATTCATTGTATGAACAAAGAGCGTTACGAATCTAACCTGCAACCTTCACCTTTACATCATGTTCCAACAGAGTCTTGAGGTCTTCCAATGTCTTTGGCGCATGAGTTGTAGAGGAATTTATGGGCATTGTCGTCGACGCGTGCTGATGAGATGCTTTACCATGACGCGACTCTATTGGGACACAAAGATGGTCAGATGTTCCCACGATACGCGTTTGAGCCGCGTCACCTTCCAACATCTATTCCTCTCATTACCTGCATCGTTCACCATGGACGAAATTGGGATTGAACTAAAGAAACAGGTGATATACAAACACTTGATCCATCAATGTTGAATCTGACATTGCTACGTTTCAAGGAACCGACGTTTGAGTCGGTCGTGTCGGAAAAGACACAGTTCTACCGTGAACTCGATGAGGAAGATTTGTACATCAAGTACAAGAAACTTGCCCGACACTTGGAGATGCTCGAAATTCAGGAGAGCTATATTAAAGACGAACAAGCCAACCTCAAACGCGAACTCATTCGCGCACAAGAGGAAGTAAAACGTATCCAGTCTGTTCCTCTTGTCATCGGACAATTCCTGGAACCTATAGACCAATACACTGGCATCGTCGGCTCTACAACTGGTTCGAATTACGTTGTTCGAATTCTGTCCACATTGGACCGCGAGCTCTTGAAGCCTTCATCATCGGTCGCGTTGCATCGACATTCGAATGCTTTGGTCGATATTCTACCACCCGAGGCGGACTCATCGATTGCGCTTCTTGGAGCGAGCGAGAAGCCGGATGTTGCATACCAAGATGTTGGGGGAATGGACGCACAGAAGCAGGAGATCAGGGAGGCTGTTGAACTGCCGCTCACGCATTTCGATTTATACAAGAAGATCGGTATCGACCCACCACGAGGTGTTCTCCTTTACGGACCGCCAGGTTTGCATGCCGCTTGATTGCTCTGACACTGAATTGACTCAGTACGCAGGTACCGGTAAAACCATGCTGGTAAAGGCTGTGGCACACCACACGACAGCGGCATTCATCCGGGTGGTTGGAAGTGAATTTGTGCAGAAGTATCTGGGTGAGGGTCCTCGCATGGTACGCGATGTATTCCGACTGGCCCGCGAAAACGCACCGGCCATAATCTTCATCGACGAAATCGACGCTATTGCAACGAAACGTTTCGATGCGCAGACAGGCGCCGATCGAGAAGTACAGCGTATTCTTCTCGAGCTTTTGAACCAGATGGACGGTTTCGACCAAGGTAGCAATGTGAAAGTAAGTTCAGAACTACTTTTTGCCTTTAACGAGTTCATTCATGCAAACGCGCTCGTTGTTAGGTTATCATGGCCACAAATCGAGCAGATACCCTTGATCCAGCTCTTCTCCGACCAGGTCGCTTAGATCGAAAGATCGAATTTCCACTGCCATCAAGGCGAGAAAAGCGACTTATTTTCCAGACCGTGACGAGCAAAATGAACCTGGGTCCTGATGTTGACCTCGAAGACTGTACGATGCCATTCAATTTTTTCCTCCGTCATTTTTTGGTCTAAACTTCCTCCACAGTGGTGTCGCGGCCGGATAGATTGTCGTCCGCCGACATTGCGTCCATTTGCCAAGCAGCTGGCCTTCAAGGTAAGAAAATTGGCTCGCAATTGTTCCCTCTTCTTATTTTGCTATTAGCCGTCCGAAAAAATCGCTATGTAATTCTTCCCGTCGACTTCGAGGAGGCGTGGAAAGTGCGTATTTTGACTTGTTGTGTCATGTTTGCCTCTGGAGGACTTCGCTTAAAATTTCGCGTCTTTCTTTCCTTCCACAGCAAACTGTCAAGAAAGGCGACGAGACGCACGAGTTTTGTAAGTCATTTCAGCCATCCATCCACATCCACAGGAAATTGACGATGGTGATTACAATAAGATCGGTGATCTTCCGCTTGTTTGGTGAGTGGTCAAGATGTCCACGTCTCGCTGTTATACTTACTCGACTACCCCCAGTCCTTACCCTCATGTAGAGTACTCGCACATAAACAATCTTTTAATCCTCGCGTGCCCGTTCTCACAAGCGATATGTTCACCGCCAAACGCTCTGTTTCACTTTAGCGTCTCCCTAAAGTTTTCACGGGGAGACGCTCATTCTTATGAGCAATATCAACATTCTCGTTCTTTTTTATTGCCCCCTCGTCCACTTCTTTTGATGTCGACCATGTGGTTGAATCGGACCTGGAGGTTCACACGCGGGAGACATTCTTCGCAACATTCCTCTGAACTGACTATAGATTTCATGAAATCGCATCCCGTGTATCTAAGGTTTGTTCCCTGTTCTTCACTGTCGCATAATTCTAATGACCTGTATTTGCAAGACAGTGCCTTAGACATATACATTTTTCATACTTGTCAATCCCCCACTACATCTCGAGGGTACGTTGCAGCGCTCTTGTTCCAAGAGTCAAAACCAGACACCGCTCGTTTCCATTCGCATCATGAATCAATTACCGTAATAAGATTATAAATATGGTTACGTTTGTTCCCGTCATACACATTTCCTTCTCAAATCTTAGGGCATCGTGAATTGTCACGTGTGGCATGTGGTCATGAAGGATACGGTTAAGATTATAAAGTGAGTGCATATCTTGCTCCTCAAAACAAACCTGATGTCGCCTCTAGGTCAACAAGTGTTTCATCCCCTCTACTCCGTTCTTTGACTTTTGCTCTTTGACACTCTGGTCAGCGCACCATTAACCTACGCGACTGGCCTCATTTTATGGGAGCAAGATTGATATGACCTCTGGTTCGCTTTCGAGCGAGTCACCCTAGACTCTGCCCTCTCCACGTAAGTGTGGATGAGGAAACCGTTGTGGGGAACATCCCGTGTTGTCGTTTACGGAACAAGCGAATAAAAATATATCTCATGTTTACAACGGCTGAGCGGCTTAAAACCTTTACACATTCTGACTGTCCATCTAATTCTTGATTCCTGCGCCAAACTACGCAGTATTTGCGGCAGCTTCTCCAACCTGCTCGGCATTTGGTTGAGACCGCACTGTGTGAAACCACTTGATGAAATGAGGAACATCCTCTGAGATCTTGCTTGCCATCGTCATTTCCGCAACGAATTGCGGAATGTTACCCCCAGGGGAACTGGATGTCGCCATTCTAACACGACAAAGTTCACGGTAAATGCGTGGATAATTGAGGGGAAGTGTCCAATAACCGTACCTCCATTCAACTTTCCCGCCTTCAAGCTCTAGAATTCTCTCTACGCTTACATAGCGACCTTTGACACCTTTCTCCTCTAATTTGGCAAACTCGGAGTCTGCGGGGTCAGAAGTGAGGTCCACAGGAATGGAAATGACATATCTAAGGGTAAAATAAATAAGTCAGCAAGGTTGCAGAATAGCTATCGCATTACGCACCCGGCCCTCGCTGCAGAGGTGGTATCCAAATGTGTGGTTTGAAGAACAGTGAAGATACGAGGAGACACGGGAGGTGGGAAGACATATTGGATAGTCCACAACACTTGCGTCGGCGAGATGCGCTTAACCAATGTTACCTTATGAATATCTGGGATGAAACTGCATAGAAGGTTTCAGTTAATGCACGCTGTGAGACCAATAGGTGCATACCTTTTCTCGTTCTCGGCCTTATCCACTCCGAGCTTGCTCCAAAACTCGTCGAATGTGGCGTCTTCAGGGCCATGCACGCTCAATCTAAGATGCCAAGCTGCACCGTCCTCGGGTCCCTTTGGACGAGAGAAGGTTTTGACACGGCCTTTATCATAGGTCTTTCCTTGCTTCCACGATTTAGTGGATTCTATGAGCTCGCGTCCGGCGTTGAGGAGTGTTTCATCGGATGGGATCCCTGCATTCATAAATAAGTAATGTTTTTTAAAAGCGAACGTTCGCATGAATACCAGAAAGTGTGGGGGGTGTAATGGTGAGACGGTAAGGGTCAGCCATGGGAGGATGAAGATGCAACCATAGGCAATATATATAGCAGTCTATAAATAGTTCTCCGCCCAAATTGTCCAAACTATTTTAAGAACACAAATTTGAGTCCATACCGTGACAATGGCCGCTACCAACGCCTTTGCAGGCTCATGGGCCTCACTCCCGACTTCCTTAACACCATGGATGTGAGTTCAGTATTCTCTGCCTAACTGCTGGTTTAACGGTTGTTCTGATTTCTTCACAGACTCGATGTCATTGCTTCGCTTGGCCATACGCAGATGACACCGGTCCAAGCATCCACTATCCCCCTCTTCATGCGTCACAAAGACGTCGTAGTGGAAGCCGTTACAGGCAGCGGAAAAACTCTCGCATTTGCAATTCCGATCATTGAACGACTCATAAGGAGGGAGAAGAAACTACGGAAAGGAGAACTCGGTGCTCTAGTCATAAGTCCCACAAGGTTGAGCTGACATCTTCCATTTGCTGGAATTGCAATTATTCACATTTCATCCTCACAGAGAACTTGCCTCGCAGATCCATGCTGTCTTTCAACTATTCCTGTCGTCGCAGCCATTCGAAACCAAAACCATGGACCACTCGTCTGACGACACGGAAGATGCTATTCCGGAGCACCCTTTGCCACTTCTACTCATATCCACACCGGAATCCAGCCCAGCTCAGGATGTTCAGAGATTTCTTGAGACTGGAGCCAATATTGTGATCGGCACTCCTGGTCGGGTTGAAGAATTCTTACTCGGAAAGGGTCGTGCGGCTGTCAGCGTGAAAGAACTAGAAGTTCTCGTTCTCGACGAAGCGGATCGGTGTGTTTCATCCCCCATGGTTTGCTATGTATAGGGTTGCTCATATTGTCTGAAAGTTTGCTTGACCTGGGTTTCACTCAAACACTTACTAAGATTCTCGGTGCTCTACCTAAACAACGCCGGACTGGTCTTTTCAGCGCGACAATGACAGATGCGTTATCAGAGCTAGTTCGTGTCGGCCTCCGGAACCCTGTGCGCGTTGTAGTGAAAGTGGAAGCCAAGCGGTTGAAAGATAATAAATTGGTAGACGAAAATGTTGAAGAGAGGAGGGTGCCAGCCAGGTTTGTCCTAAAAGCCCATGTATTCAAGTGTTGGAAAGCTGATCTTTTTCGAAAGCTTGCAAAACTTCTACCTTACATGTAACCCATCCCAGAAAATGCTCCAGTTCCTTCGCATTATCAAACACGAAGCAATGAAAAACGGCTCTGTGCGGTTCATTGCATATTTCGCCACCTGCGCAACGGCCGATTACTTATACAAGGTATTACTGGGTCTGCATTTATGCTGGCATTATCTAATTCAACCATAACACGTTAGATTATCCCAGCGCTCCTTCCATCGCATTCTGTGTTTTCTCTGCATGGTCACATTCCACCTGCAAAGCGTACTCTGACATTGCAATCGTTCAAAGTTCACCCGTCTACTGCATTGTCATCCTCCATCCTCCTATGTACCGACGTGGCTGCGCGAGGTCTAGATCTACCCGACGTCGACTGTGTCATCCAGTTCGATCCCCCGGTGGATCCGAAGCAATTTAGCCATCGGTGCGGGAGGACTGCGAGAGCCGGGAGAGAGGGCAGAGCATGGGTCCTTTTGAGTGACAAGGAGAACGATTACGTTGGTACGTTCTCAGCGGCGCTGTTCATGTCTCGAAACACCATCCTAATGCCATTGCCGACAGATTTTATGAGCGTCCGCAAGATCCCCTTACGGCAACAAGCGTATCTCATGGACACTGAAGGTCACTCGGTTCCTCATACTGCTTCAATGGACGCGGAAGACCAAGCTGATGAGCCAGCCGTGGAGGCTCTCCTTGGCCAAATGCGGACAGTAGTCCTCAAAGACAGAGACCTCCATGAAAAGGTACGCCAGTCACCAGATTACAATGCACAGGCAAGGGAACTCATTTGCCAAATTTCCCAGTCTGTCAAGGCATTCGTTTCGTTCGTTCGGGCGTACTCGAAACATGAAGCATCATATATCTTTCGCATTAAGGACCTTGACCTGTTTGGTGTCGCGAAGAGCTACGGGCTTTTGAGATTACCAAAGATGCCTGAGTTGAAAGGGCGACCTAAAGACGGTTGGACGGACGCCGAGGTCGATGTGAGACCTTTCATTTAATATCACCATGATAAGCTGACAATATATTTCAACACATTCAGTGGTCTTCGTATGCATTCGCAGAGAAGAGTCGAGAGAGCCAGAGAGTTGCAGCAATGGAGAAGTCCAAGGAAGGTGACTCTGCGCGCGTCCAACAAGAACGTGATACCAAACGAGCGCAGAAGAAGAAGAATGCAGCCTGGAGTGAGAAAACTGGCCAAAGAGAAGAACGGGAGAAACGGAAGGAGAAGAAGGGAAAGAAGAAGGAATGGTTAAAGAAGTCGCAGGCGATGCCGGCGGACAGTGCCAAAGATGTGCAGGTTGGCGAGAAGAGAGTACCAGATGACGAGGAAGACGACGATTGGGACGAGCTTGCTAGAGAAGAGCGGATGGCGAAGAAGGTGAAGCGGGGTGAGATGAAATCGCAAGATTTTGATCTTGAATTTGCAACCTTTCAATAGCGGCACACGTTCTATGAATGAATTTTTGGCATTTTTTTGGTATCGTACTTATTCTGATCCACAAACACGACATTGGAAGGGGGATCCTTGAGGATGCCTCGTCGGCATGAATGTACAATGAGGGCAAGGTAACGCGGAACACGCGTTCATGGGTTCATGACCTCGTTTGGTCTATTGCTTGAAGCTGCATTGAGATCGACGAGGCCAAAGTAACGACTCCTGCCAAGAGCGGCCTCGTCTCGAGGCAGTTTCTCTCCGCGGTTCAGAACTATTCCAACATATCCCCGCTTGCCATTCATGCGCTCCTCCGTGTAGAACCGGACATACCCTGGGACCAGGGCAAATAATGTGTGATCCCGCCCAATACCAACCTGGTGCGTGAAGGATTAATTATCGCCATGAGCACAGATATGTTCCAAACGCACATGTTGTCCAGGATGGAACTGCGTGCCCCGCTGCCTCACGATGATGTTGCCTGGTATAACATACTCGTCTGTAAGGACACGCCAAACGCATGAGCTAACATGCAGAACATGGAGCAGCTGCACGCTTGCCTGAAAATTTCTTGACACCTAAGCGCTTTCCTGGCGAGTGGCCATCATTCCTTACGGTGCCGCCTGCACGTTTTGTTGCGTTCCGCACGGATCCGAGTCCTTTTTTGATAGGCCAATTATCAGTTATATGACCATGTGTTATAAGAACTTTGTGACCTGACAACAAGAACGGTCTGTACGCTGGGTAGAAGGCAGCAGAATGCCGAAGAGCCTCAGCGAACATGGGCTGTAGCAAAATCAAAAGCTGTGCGATTATGTAATGACTCGGAAACTACTTTAAGTGACCGCGGCGCCTCACACCAGTCACCTCTTTCCCCGTTACTCGCCACCCATTTCGTCTGTCTGCTCAATACAAAGATGGTTCTCCTCGTCACGTCTGATAACGAGCAGTTTGTCGTCGACAAGGATGTCGCTTCGCGCAGTGTCCTTATCAAGAACATGTTGGAAGGTCCTATCGCGATATTTCCGCAGGCTGAGACGCGCGCCACTGACGAATGTACATTTTCACAGACGTCGGCGACAACCCCGACCAGCCCATCCCGCTTCCTAACGTATCTTCAAGTGTGCTGAAGAAGGTGATTGTGGCACAGCCTGTTTGTGTTTATGGATGCTTCATTAACCTCAATGTCTCACTTCAGGTTTTGGAGTACTGCGAGCATCATCGCAACGAGCCTCTGCCCACCGCAGACGACGCAAGCCAGGAGGAGACCCGCAAGCGCACTACTGACATCAGCGAGTGGGATCAGAAGTTTATCACCGTCGACCAGGAGATGCTGTTCGAAATCATTCTCGCCGCGAACTATCTCGATATCAAAGCGCTACTGTACGTGAAACAATTTTTCACAAAGTGCTGGTGTTGAATGCTGTGGCACATAAAGCGACGTCGGATGCAAGACCGTTGCAAATATGATTAAAGGAAAGACTCCCGAGGAGATCCGCAAGCTCTTCAACATCGTCAACGACTTCACACCTGAGGAAGAGGTAGGCTCTGTCATTCCTTTATTCAGGTTCCCGCCTAATATTTCTTTCACACAAAGGCTCAGATCAAGAAAGAAAACGTGAGTTTTTACAGACTATTCATTACTACGTCCTCGTGTTTCTGATTGTGACGTGACTAGGAATGGGCGGAGGATCGTTAGAGCAAACTCACTGTTGCCGGTCGCTGCAACTCGTTCGTATCTTGGCAGACACTTCTTTTAAAACATGTATATCAGCGTGTTCGATACCTTTTGTAAAAGAAAGGCAATACACCACTTTGAATCGCTACGCAGTTTGTGCCATATTACGCGATGACTCGGTAAAAGCGCGTCTTAGCCATTTTTGGCATATTTCGAATCGCTGCTTTGTATCACTCTTACTTTACGCACTTGCAAACTTGCACTAATGCATGAATCCCGAGTACCCGACTTGCCTGGGGAGCTTGTCCCGCACGATCAAGCGGAGTATCTCAAGGACCAGCTTGCAAACTTCTGCCAATTGACCAATACGAAGTAACGAGTTACCACTGACCCGCCACCACATTGCTTACTTCCTTGAAAGGTTTCCTGGAAGCCAGCCTGTCAGTTTCTCGCAAAGTGACCTTGACCGACTGGAGAATGAAGAGTAATTTGACACCCTTCTCTGAGGGTGACCACTGTTTAACCGCCGATATGCAGTTACTGGGTTTGCGAGAAGTCGGACGGCGTCCGAGTTCTCATGTTCATCCACACCAATCTAGAAACCAATGACCAAGCAACCTACATCGTGCGTAATCAGGACGCGTGTTTTATTTCCAATGAGTAACTCTTCTCTACCTGAAGCTTGACAGGCTTAACCACTATCGGCTTCAAACCGGGTTGTACTTTCCTCACCACGAGAATCCGCGCATGCCATTACGAAGTACAGTTTTGGATGGAGAACTTGTCATAGATGTTGATCCACGAACGAAGCAAGTGTGTAACTTATTGTCTTCCTTCCAGCATGTTAATGTTTATGCTAATGGAAGTGAAGGAAACCTTGCGTTTTCTTGCGTTTGACTGTTTGATCGTCGATAACCAGAATGTCATGTCAAGACCTCTGGATAAACGTTATGGGGTAAGTTCTTTTCAAATGTTTATCAGCTCAACATTGAGACACTACCATCCCCTTTCTGCAGAGATTGAAAGAGTGGTTCTATAAACCATATTCTCGGATGATCAGGGATCACCCCCACATGCTGCAGAACCAACCTTTTGAGTAGGCGCCACTCCCCATAATGATCTGTCTGTTTTTACGCGTTCTTTACAGCATCAAGGTCAAAGACATGAACTTCTCATACGGTGTAGACAAAGTCTTCAACGAAGACATCCCGCGATTACAGCACGGAAATGATGGTCTTATTTATACGTGTGCTCAATCCCCTTATGTTACCGGAACCGATCCAAAAATGTGCGTAAACAAATTAGTGCATAATCTCTCCACCCCGCACGCCTAAGATATTTACCCAATCCTGTATCAGTTTAAAATGGAAACCACCCTCGGAAAACAGTATTGATTTCAAATTGGTTCTGCGCTTTCCCCCAGTCCTTGGACGACACGGCGAGCCAGACTATCATGCCAAACCAATATTTGGCCTCCATGTGTATACGGGAGGGGACAAATACGACAAATACGAGCCTTTTGACGAGATGTTCATGGAGGACAGCGAATGGGAAAGGTTCGTCTACTTCATTCTACTGTATCCCGCCTCCCACACCTTATCCCATGTTTGGAACAGATTAAAAGACTCTGGCGAACAGATCGACGACAGAATAGTCGAAGTCCATTGGGAACCACGAATGCAGCGATGGCGCATGATGCGATTTCGTGATGACAAACCGCATGGCAATTTTCACGGTGTGGTGGATAATATCATCCAAAGTATCAAGGATGGTGTGGAAAAGGAAGATGTACGTACGGTTTGGTCTTAGGCGTATCGGGTTACTCATTCCATTTCATGAGCAGCTATTGGCCAGGTCTAATGCGATTCGTACTGCTTGGAAGGCTAGGCAAGGTGTGCAAGCTCGAGCTACGACGGCTCCTCAGAATCAGCAGCCACCTCCGTCACAGCCTCAACGTCTTCCACAACCACCTCCATTACCTATCGCGAAAGCAGATCTTCATTACGGACCACTACAAGAATCCAGATATAGTAGGGTGGGAGGGCCTGCTGTGGTCTTAGGATTTAACAGATAGCTCTTGAGGCTCCCCTCTATGGCTTTAGTACTTGACCATATTTTTATACCATTCGTCACAGAAATTTAATTAGTATTCGAGAGCACATTTGATTCAATTCGAGCTAGCGAATTTCGAGCGATGAACGACGTATGTACTTCGTACGCAAGTGTGAACGTAAGAAGAGCTAGTTGTACAGCGGAAGAGCTCTGCTCGAGGGAGAGAAACAAACGAACTCGAAAGCAACCGAAACAAAGACGGTACAGTCGTGAGTAGGTCGTGACGGTCGTAGCAGGGTCGTCAGCGAGACATTGTCCAATTTGATGGATTGAGACACAGATGATGCGGATGTGGAGAGGAATGCATGTCTAAAGGTACATTGACTTCAATCTTCGCGCGCGTAAGCAAAAGGACTTTTGGAGAACAAGAAAAACGTAAGAACGTAATGTGCGTGAACAAGCATGGCAGTTCCAGCGCCCCTTTTTTATGCAAAAAATATATGTGCAGGATGTAAGCGTGAAGCAAGAGGTGGAACAGTGTTCGTGGTTTTGGCGAGTCCCAGTGTGACAGAGTCTTTATCTCTGAAGTGAGGGATGATTCGCGCATGTAGTTTTGGCGTTGAGAGCACTATTGCTCTTCGTCGTGAAGGATCCCAGTGTAGAATGTGCGGGATGGGGGAATGTGATGTATGGGTGTGACGTGAATAGAAACAGAGTTGTTGCAGCAAGATGAATGGGTTAATGTGCAGGGGAAGGGGATGATTTGATCGGCTGTCGAAACTTCATATGGGCCAGGCTTGCCTCACAGGAACATGATGTCGCCAAATCGATTGTCTGTTGGACTACGTGGTGTAGGAAAGTCGACAAATGACAACGAACGACCCTCGTGCAGCACGAGAGGATGGGTCGCAGGGTCGCACTCAAGTCCCTCCAACGGACCGAGATACGCGTCGCGCAGAGATGATGGTTCTGGCGTCGACTCTGTCGAAGATGTCGACATGTTCTGTGCGCGCCGCGAACGTGGGGGTGTGCTGGGTGCGATCGCCGATATGGACATCGTCGCGAAAGGCATCATAAGAGATGAGGGCTAGAATAGTAATGATGGAGTTAGCATGGTCGGAAACGCGTCGAAAGGATGATACTGACCTCTGATGATAGCTCAACACGGTGGGGTGCGGGTGACATCGGTCGAACGATGTCGACTCCTGCGAAAGGGAGTTGATCCTGTTCGGTAGATAGGACACTCGCGTCAGTCTCGTCTTGCACGACGCGCGGACTTTGTTCCTGGTCCCGGTCGGCATCAAGATCCTCCGCGTGTTGTCCATCAAGGACTCTCCACCAGTCAATGTCGGCAAGGACTCTCCTACCAGCGGTCTCGGAGTTGGTCCGTCTCGGCCTGTTCGCGCCCACAGCACTAGAGCTGATTCCTACTGACAAAGTTGTAGGATATGGAGAAGGGCGGACGGCGGGTGAAGAGACAGTGCGACGTAAGGAGGGCATGATTTGGAAGCGTGACTGCTAGCCAGACGCTGATTGCACCTCTTTCGCGCGACGGACGTTGTGGTGGAGAGAGAGGAGGGGAAGGAGGGGAAGGAGGAGGAGGAGGAGGAGGAGGAGGAGGGTGTGGAGGTATAAGAGTAAGGGAGGAGAACAGGCTGTCCACGTTACATATAAGATTTCGATGGTGTGAATGTGAAATGGTGATTGTCCTGAAGGTGGCGGCCCGCATCTCTCTTTACATCCGTCTCTTCCCCTGCAATCACCCTCACAATTACGCTACAATGTCTAATACCATCACACCCATACGCTCTTCTCTTTGCGCATAGACACAACTCGTATTCCATTTTTTGTGAAACTGGGCGGTATGCTGACATAATGTCCACCGTTCTCCTTATAGTCTGCCGTGATGGTGGATGCTCGACAACGACCTTGTTTCCGTGTTTCGGTTGCGCGCAAAGTCCCTTACTTCGAATGATTTATTCCATCGATTGTCATCGTTGTGCCTGTCGCCGATGAGCTGAAATTTCCGGCCCTTGTGGCAAAAGCTCCCATTTGGCAACCTATGATTGCCGCCCACTGTTTCGCAGGCGTGATTGGACGCACCGCTGTCCACGTAGACCCTTCCATTCCCCGAAAAAGTAATCTTATAGCCAACGCGAGGCGTCCTCCTCGGTACCCGACATATCCGCTAGTACAATACAGGACCGACGTTGGTCGTCCATGACGCACTAAATATGCAGCGCATTTCATCTCCACCGAGTGGCGCAGATAAGAACTTCAAAAAATCCTCTTGATCTGATAATTTTGCACGCTGGGTAAATGCGGTGTCGTGTGCCAGCCTATATGCTTAAATCTTCGCAAAATTTAGTCACAAGGATGGTTCCAATAGCTTCCAGCTGATGTTCCAGGAGGCTTCTCAGCGGCTCAGCCTGATTCTTGAAGTATTCCTGACAGCGCTTGGAGCTTCACCCCTTCGAATGGCGCGTGCTGCGACATCGGCACAGTTCCGGTTGGCTATTCACTCCATTGGTGTGAAAGACCGGTTCTGCCCGTGGTGTTCTTGCGTGGTCCCATCTGACGCCGAGACGTTTGAGCGCATATCTCAGGTCACTGACGTACATACATAACATGCAACGTCATGAGGAACGATGGCGAGCAATGGGTCTATGCGGTCTACACATCAAAATTTCACAATCAACATCGGATTCCCAAACGCTCCGGAAAGTCCAGCAAATCAAGAACAGTTAAGAGCCGCTCCTGTTGCCTAGTTCTCAGATCGACGGCTCATTTTGTGGAACAAGATCACGAAGAATGTTAAGACTGGACTGCGTGTTCCCTGGTGTCATGAAACGTGATTTTCCACCACGATGGTCAAGGAATACGTGCTAATTCGGAAGTCGAGCGCAACCATTCCAGCACCATTCCAACTCACGCTCACGATCAATTACGCATATAGCCAGGAGTGCTTGAGAGTAAATGCGAATACAATCATAATAGGTGTCCTTCGGTTTCTGTTGCTTTCAAATATCCGTTACAATCGTCGCGTTTCTGTCCATGGCAATTAACGTCCGTTCTTTCCAAGTTGGAGCTTGCATGTAAAGTTCTGTGTCAATCCATCTTGCTTCCTCGACCTGGAAATAAATCAAAAACTCAAGAAGCACAGAAGGGGAGTTCTCAAACCTGTCAAATATCTCGTACAAGCTTTGCCTTCCTGGCCACGATCCAGTCGCGAATGAAAGTGCTGCTAAGCTTTGCTTGCCGAAGCATCTCAGCGTCTTCGAACTCAAGGTTCGCAGAGCTAGACGAAATAACATCGATGACGAAGCATCGCAGAGGTGGGAGAGAGCGCTCTTCACGGTGTTTCGCAACTGCGTTTACATACGCCTTCGTAAGACAGGGAAGAAATAAAGAGGGTGCATGACTTACTCGCAGATGCCCCATTCAGAGTCTCTTTACTCACCACCAGTGCTTGGATATTCGGATCCCACCCAGTCGGCCCGTAGACGTCGGTAATGGGAACGATCTCGTATTCCAGACCAGGTTTGAAGAGGGCAAGAAACTGCCTCACTCGGTCTATTCGAACAGGAAGTTTCTCCATGACTTCTTTGTTCGACTTCTTTCCAAGCAACGCGTCGTCTTCGGGCCATCCAGATCATGACATGTCTTCTCAAATAAAAATGACAATCTCACCAGTGACACCCACTATAATCTTCTCACTTGCGATCCACGCTGCCATGCTGAGCAGAATTTTATGTCCGGAGTGAATATGATCGAAGGTTCCGCCCAAAGCTACGACTGGGAACGTCGACGGGTATGCTGAAGGGTACTGAGCGACATGGTCGACGCTTTCTGATACATCATTGGACCCTCCGACTTGTTCGAGGTCGAGTTTAGTGGCAGGGATGGAATGCATCCATCCTGGAAGTGGCAGGTCTGATAAATCTGAGACGATGCTGGAATTGGAAGGCAGATTCGAAGTCTTGGACGTGTCACTCACCGTGTTTTGTATAGAAGAGATGGTCCCAGTTCGATTGGGACTCTTGTAATTCGACTTGCTTGTCTGTACCTCTCAGTAGCACATCCACCTGAAGGAGTATTCTATCGTTTTCCTGCGCAATACGCGTAGCTTCCACATGGATGAACGTCAGCAGCCGTTGTATGTCGTCCCAACTTCCAGTATGCGAGACATTTTGATCGTCATTGAAGATTTTACAGAATACCAGAACGAGAATTCGCTCCGTAGTATGAAGCAGGGATACCTTGATAACCGGTATCAGCTCATAGGGAATCCGCAGATGTTCTAGTCGAAACGCAAGGATGCTGTTGGATAATACAGCCGGTGCCATGTAGGTATTCGCCAAACTCTGCGGCGTGAACCCGAATAGGACACATTTTTGACATACGCGAGGGTCTGCTGTTACAAACTCATGGGAAACCGGTGTTCAACAGAACTTGCCGCTAAACTGATTGGAATGGTCTTGGAAGAAGTACGTATCACGGAATACAGGCTTAAAATTGATACTCGTCGTAAAGGGTCAAAAATCTGATAGAATAGAGTTGCAATGGGAACAAAATAAAAAATGGCCGCTCAGTCTGCGTGAATGAATTGATAGATGCTAAGAAAAAGCTCGATGAAGAAGGCCAGGGTGAAACGGCCGCCAAATGTCGGCGCTTTGGTCATCCATCCCTACAGCTGCCTCTACGGTTATCCCTCGCGCTTCACATGCATTCATCCACGGATCCCAGAGCCCGGTAAAATTCGCCGGCACTGGACCTTCATGCTGCTTCGAGAACACCGGGAGACAGAAACCGATTGCTCGTAATGAGGGGAACCTTTCGTCTATAAGAGAAGACATGAAGTTGCGGAAATCGTCATATTGATCCAGCCCTAAACTTGAATAGCATTCAAGAGAGATGGAGAAGATTTTTAAGCCGGTTAGGTTGACTCTCTCGAGTGTGGGATGTGGCATGACGTTGCAGGTGAACTCATTCGGGTACTTGATTCCGCAGAAGTCTACGGTCAAGCACCGTAAGGAGATACAAGATGCAAGATTGGGTCCTGGTCCTGAACACACAAGAGTTAAACGCAACGTCTTGAGGTTGATCAGGTTTTGTACATGAATTTCTCCGTTGTTACAGCAAGGGTGGACACTTGGAAAATATATGCCACTTTGGAGCGACGGTGCACAAAAGCACTGAACAAGAGCAAAGGGGGTTCGTGGACCTAGAGTAAGACATTTCAAGTTTGGTAAACAGACTTTATCGTATGCCGCAGCCGAACTGCGTGAGCTGAAAAGTATTAAAACCTCCAGTTTCTTCAGCATACGAAGGACAATAGGTATTTCTCGAAGCGAGACGTGACAACACTCGAATCGACGCAGAGAACCGCATGTGCATAGGTAAGACAGGGTTTCGAAGAGTGGAGGGAACACCAGTGCATTTGTGAAGATAGTGCTGAATATGTCCGAAAAGACGAGGAGGTTTGGAGCGCTTTTCACGATACGTAGCAGTGCAAGATGATTATGTTCTTCCCACCACTCACGGTGTTCCGTTGCGATTTCAACGCGCTTGATGCAATGCCCGGGTCGTGTTTCTCCTATTATTGTTGCCTGAACGGCGGCTGCGATTTTTAAAGCATGTCGGGGATTCTTGATGATTACGTATTCAAAGAGAAAGGGTAGCACGAGGGCACGCCATGCCGAGTTCACAAGAGAGATGGTAATCTTGCTCTCCATGGCTTGATAATAACGACGGTGAATGCAAATCCCGTCCGTGTCCGTTGAAAATGCTTCCACAGCAGAGAAGTCGCTCGTCGTCATTGCGCCAGGAATAAATGATATATGCTCGAATACTTTCAGCCAGATTTCGTTCGGAACGTACGGGAATGTGCTTTGAAAGACATCTTCTGTGGGGAAAAGCCTGCATGAGCTTACCAATGGCATGGAGGTTTGAACCAACGCGAAACGTCACAACTATGTCACACATCGGGTACTATTTGGTGGTGGGGATAAATAGGTTGGAAGGATACATGCAGTCTCGTGCTGGAATGTGAGGACGCGTAAAATTCATTAATGTCATGTCCGAGTCCGTGGAGACACTCTGCTGAAGTGCAAGTCCTTGATATCGAAATACAAGCTCACTCCAAAGGTAACACAGAGGAAGCAAGCCAATGCTGTGGCTACATTATAACCATCACACCTGTCAGGCATTCAGTTAGTACACACTAAGGTGCAATATATGTGCGCAACACTGACCATCCTTCAAACTTTCCAGACGGACAGCGGGAACCCAAAAGGACCAGCACGAAGACAAAGCCCCAGAGGATCATGCTCGTGACGTCATAGAAAGTGATCCACTTCAGAAAAGACCGTGCTGTTTTCCACTGCTCCTCCATCGCAAGACCTTCCCAGACACTGCGCCGCTTTGGGACACGCGAATTGCTAGAATGGCTCGCCAAGTCGCCAATGTCAGTGGTATTATCGTCCTGATCTCTGCCGTGGTTTCCGAACAATGTCGGATCGACAATGAGATTCACTTGGACGCTGCCGTCATTCGACTGCCCTTTCTTTCCTTTCTTCCCCTTTTTCTTCTCATTCCGCCCACCAGGGAGGCTTTGTACGGGGAGAACCATCATTCCAGCCGGTCCTTCGTGAGGCAAAGGCTTCTTCTGTCTGCCTCCGCAACAGCACGGACGAAAAACGAAAAGATACAGCATGAGAAGAACTGTAATGACAGATGCAATGTAAAGCACATAAGCAGGCAGCTTTCCGCGTGGGGGTGGGGTACCAATTGGTTTCAATAGCTTTGACGCAATGTTAATCATTGATACTCACGAAGATAGAAATGTACAACATACCAAAGCAGAATACAGGGATGCTATAACAGTTCCAACGGCTAGGAACCCTTGGGTACACCTCACAATTCTTCGTTTCTTCGGACCATCCGTGATGATGTTTCCCTTGTGGTCAACACCACCGACAGATTTATTAACCACTTGCACTTGAACATCTTGTGACTGTGGCCCGAATTCGTGTTCAAGCATTCTCAGGCGCTCCTCTTTCATTTGTGCTGTAGTTCCTAACCCTGATTCTGTCTCTAAGCCAGACCAGGGAAGCATATCGCGATGAGAAGAGTCCGAATGCGGGTAAACTTTCGGTGAATAATTGGCATGAAGAGAATGGTTTGCCGCAGGATCAAAAACATTAGGGAGGTGGCTTTTCTGTCCTTCTATATCGTGTAGGTTTCCTGGCCATTGAGGCATGTCGTCCGCATAATCCCGCTGGCTATAAGGGGTGTCAGCAATGTCCCGATGCGCGTAACTTGGTAGTGGTGATGGCGAATGGTGGTGTACGGCGGGGAGAGAAAATGGGCGACGAATGGGAGTGTGAGGAAGAGATGACTGGGAGTGATCTTGAGAGGAAGCACCTGCAGAGGTGAGAGACGGCGGTGACAGTGAGTCTCTTCCCTCGAGAGTACGGATGGGGGGAGGGGATTGAAGGTATTGGTCTACAGCGTGAAAAGGCGGGTAAGGGGTTGCCAGATTGGAACGAGTGTCGATGGGCCGACGTAAAGTCATAGCATAGTCTGCAAGATCGAGCGCTTCTACGGACACGTCGGATGGTTCAAGTCGCCTTCCGCGTTGGTACCAATCATCCTGTGGATATGGTGTTGCATTGTGAGGAGTCTGAGGGTACTGCTGGGTGAAGCGATCGCGAGGATTGTAGTCGAAAGGTTCAGGAGACCATGGCCGCCGAAACTGAGAGGTAGGAGGAGGGGTGTTCAAGCGGTGAGAATACATTGAGGTAGTTGTTGGCGAGTCGTGTTCATGAGAGATCGTTACTGTAATTTCGTTATTTGGTTAGCATTTGAGGTAAGCTCTTTCCAGAGAGAGGGGTAGCGGAGCATGCTATTATCCTGACCCCGGACCACCGCTTGCTCGTGCTAATCTTTTGGGGTCCTTACTACCATATTCGTCTAACACTTCAGTGCTGCTGATCTCCAAACTGCGCTTCATGCACGAACACCATCTGTCATGACCATGCTCGCAGCCTGGATGGCTGTGTTTACCTCATTCTGGACCTCAATTATTATTGTTTCTGCCAAAGAGCCAAGTCCTAGTTGGCGAAGCCTTTCTTTCAAGTTGAAGAACGACCACGCGGCCTATTATCACAATAATGCACCCTCTGTGGAATTTCATGATCGACTTGGATATCACCACGCGACGCCAGTGATATTAACTCGTCCAACCACCATCTATCGACCCCGATTTCGTGGTGACCCCCGTGTTCGCCCTTGGAACCCACTACGAAATGACTACGAAGATGGCGGTTGGGATGAGCTTGAGGTGTTAGGACCTGATATTGAGGACAGACACACACTTCAGGAGCTAGCCCGCATGTCAGGGGATGCTTATGCTCTACCAGGTCAGAAGAACTGGTATGAAATCGATGACGCATGGAATACAGTACGCCCTCCAACCGTAGCATCACCCTCTCTTGACTTATATATATTATAGTCATTTCCATTCGGTTGGGAGGATAAAGCTAATGGGTTCAGAGGACACGTATTCATGTCTTCAGACAACTCTACCCTCATACTCTCCATTAAGGGAACAACCCTCCAAGGACCGACATCAAAGAAGGACAAATTCAATGACAATCTACTCTTTTCATGTTGCTGTGCTCGCGTCGACATATCTTGGGTTTTTAAGACTGTTTGCGACTGTTACAGCAATCATTGGAGATGCGACAATACCTGTCTGTCTGAGGCTCTCATCGAAGACAGTTTATTCTATTCTGTCGGTGTGGTATGTACCTCTCTAGCTTGTCGTGCAAAGAGATGCTAATCGACATACAGAATCTCATCAATAATTTAACAGCGCTCTACCCTAATGCAAATGTTTGGTTGACTGGTCACTCGCTTGGCGGAGCACTCGCCGCCCTCCTCGGTTCCACATTTGGTTTACCAGCTGTAGCATTCGAATCTCCCGGGGAACAACTAGCGGCCACCCGACTGCACCTCCCGTTGCCACCAGTCTCACCCATAACACACGTCTATCACACCGCTGATCCTATCCCTCAAGGTGCATGCACAGGAATATCCAGTCCCTGTACTCACGCAGGCTTTGCATTGGAGACCCGTTGTCACCTTGGAAAGAGCATCGTATATGACACAGTCACAAAGCTTGGGTGGTCGGTCGATGTTCGAAAGCATGTCATTCGGGAAGTCATAACGAAAGTCCTAGAGGAGGAGGGTGAATGGGAAGAGGGCCGAGAAGTACCAATAGCTAGGGAAGAGACTGATTGCATAGTAAGCACCGACCGCGGCTTTTGAATGCGCATGATATTGACCTGTACGGTTCTAGGACTGTTACAAGTGGGAGTTCGGAGACTTCAAGGAACATGTACGAATACCATAACAAGGACAATTCCATTACACAGTTTGCATCCATTGACGACTGCTATGCGCCTTTCACAAAGGACTTCCCACCGACCAATCTGCCCTGGACGAATACCTTACTGATATTTCGGTCATCACCACAAAACAGGAAGCGCTCTAAGAATCCCTCCAACTCCTCTTTAGTCGGAACGTGCTCAAAGTCGTCCTCAAAACCCCAAACTGCAGGATTGCCTGCATCATGGCGTACAGAAACTATCAGGGCATCAAAGCTCTTCCCAGGCTGCAGATTTCCAATTTTATGCGACAAATTGCAAACTTCTGCTCCTCCCATTGTCGCCAAATACAGAAGAGTGGTCATAGGAAGCTGTTTATTTGCGAAAGTGCCATTGGATGAGCTTGACTGATGCATTGAATGATTAGCGACCATCTTGGAGCAGATGCTAGTGTGTTGCACTGCGGTCAAGATCGAGGGCGAGTACCCTCCCGAAACGTCTGTTCCCAAGCCAACCTTCGACCTTTGTAAGTATGAGGTAGACTGACCGCGAGAACAGAAGCACCGACCTTAATTCCCCGGTCCAACATCTCCCCTACCTTTGCCATTCCACTGCGCAAGTTAAAATTGCTCGTCGGACAGTGACTTATACCAGCCTTCCTGACCGCAATAAGTTGTAGCTCGCTTTCGCCGAGATGTACTGCGTGCGCCAAGATCATGCGTTCGGTCAACAAGCCGTGGTCGTCATACACTCCGGCGTATGTCGTGCTTTCAGAGAACAATTCCAGCGTGAGCTTTACTTCGTTCTGGTTTTCTGAAATGTGAGTCTGTATGGCGAGGTTTGGGTCCGACTTCAACATGTCGCCTAACGATGAGAGTAAGGGTGAAGTGCACGAGATCGCAAAACGAGGTGTTAGAATCGGATGGACAAGGTCGGAGTCAATGGATTGAATGTAGGCAATCAGCTCTTTAGTCGCAGCAATCGATTCCTCCTCCGATGATTCCCTGTAATTGTCTGGGCTGTTTCTATTCATATTGCATTTCTGTTCATTTCGACAGTCAGGCTGCCGAAAATACAATTCATGGGAAAGGAATGCACCCCAACAAAGGCTCTTTGCCCTTGAAAACCTGTTAGAAAACCATGCGTAGATGGTGCACTATTTACCTTGATGCTTCACAACGTCCGCCAGAATTTTGGTTGCTTCCAGGTGGATTGTGGCGTAGTAGCAGCACGTCGTGGTCTACAAATCAGATGGCCGCAGGTTGAAGTTGCCCGTGAATTAACTCACCCCAGCATTTATAAAGCGCTGAACGACAGACGGATAAGTTTTGCGAGCAAATTCTGCATCGCTGAATTTGGATTCCATTGGGAAGGTAACATTCTCTAGCCAGTCCAGAAGTTCATATTGTTGACCACTGTCCAGGGTGGCTGTATCTATTAAATAGAGTGAAATTTATACGTGATTTCGCACCTGCCAATATTTGGGACTTGTGGTGCATGCTGATAGCCTGTTGATTTAAATTCACTTTAGTAGCTCAGAGTTTGTTGACGTACGGTATGGGTATCAACGAAACCTGGCATAACAAACTCTCCATTTTTCAATACATAGACATCTATGTCAATTAGACCCTTCGATGCCAGAACATTCTGAAGGTCAGAGCTTTCAACGTCGTCCACAATCCAGTCGATATATCCGTCGCCATTAACAAGGAATAGGCATCTAGGTAAAGCTTTGAATGTGGTAAGGCTCTCAGGGTTGATGACTGCCCCGTAGTAGACGGTGAAAAGGATGGTCATGGTTAGAGTCAAAGCAGCCTCAGTGCCCGGATGATAACGATAGGAGGAGCTGACGCCCGGTCACCAAAAGTCGATCGGGAGATTAGATTAGATCGAAGTTGCATTTCGGTCTGGCGGGTGACGTAACGCTTCTGGGATGAACTTGAACTTGAAATCCACTGCAGCCATTGCAATTACCTTTCGCGTTCTAGTGGCTGTATCGACACGCACATTCTTTCAACCAGACGAATTTTTCCAGTCTCTCGAGGTCGCCCATCATGCAGTCTTTGGCTATGGTCAACTCACTTGGGAATGGACTACGTTTCCTCCCATTCGAAGCATTGTTTACCCATCTATTTTCGTGCCAGTCTATTGGATATTGAAGGTGACTGGACTTGATACTGGGAGTCTTCTCGTAAGAGTTCATCTGGTAAGTCGCTCGACAACCTGACTGATGACTTGCACTAGGTAATAGCTCCGAAAGTCCTACAAGGCGTTTTGGCCTCTGGAACGGATATTGGAGTGTGGCTATTGGCAGAAAGGGTTTTAGGAAGTAGATATTCAAACATTGCTGTGAGAACTACCACTGGAATGAGAACCTCGCTCATCAACCACATAGCTCTTTCTGTCCATGACTTCGGTCTTCCATTTCCTCTCACTAAGCCGGACACTTTCAAATTCTTTAGAAACCTCGTTGACCACCGTCGCGCTGTGCTTCTGGCCTTTGGATAATCAATTTATTGAAAAGTGTGGTCATCCGTTAATTTCTTTTGGAAACACTTGCATGATGCTGATTTCAGAAGACTCTATATGGCGTTAACCATCGCCGCCCTTGCGTGCATGGTGAGGCCCACCAGTGCCATATTGTGGATGTTTCTATCTTCAGAACTCTTTTGGCATTTTCGGCATCATAACAATCACCAATGGTCACTAATTTACGCCGTAGGCGCGATAGGGTACGAACTAAAACAAGCCAAGAGGCTTAGCTGATGATGTTTACAGTCTTGTTAGCGGCCTCATACTCACTGCCGCCGACAGCATTTATTATGGGCGCATGACATTTACGCCGGTTAATTTCCTCAGAACAAATATGAGCGCCGTGTCACTCTTCTATGGCCGAAGTCCGTGGCATTTCTACATTACCCAAGCGCTACCCATCCTGACGATTACGTCCCTTCCATTTTTCATCATCGGCGCGTGGACGACAATATCTACTGGGTCGGGTCCTTCAAAGAGATTACTTGCACTGGTGATATGGACTATTCTTTTCTATTCCTTTGGTGGCCACAAAGAATGGCGGTTTATCCATCCGATCCTTCCCGCCATGCATGTCATCTCGTCGAAAGCTCTTGTGGATCTTTATTACAGACATCAGGCACTCGCTGTATCCTCCCGGCCATCCAAAGCACGACCACATCTGCCCATAAGGGGCACCCACTCCGCCTTCATACTTTTGGGTGCCATACCAGCGATATACGTGTTGTATTTTCACGGTCATGCTCAAATTAGTGTCATGCACTACCTTCGATCATTGAAGGCTACCCAAATAGAGTCTGTAGGCTTTTTGATGCCATGCCATTCAACTCCACTGCATGCCTACCTTCATCAACCGCATTTGTCCGAGACTGGTCGCGTATGGTCTATTGGGTGTGAACCACCCTTGGCGTACGTCGTTCATGCATTCTGATGAGATTTATATACTCATTGATCAAACCAGCGGGGAGGAACTTTCTGATTATCGCGATCAATCAGACATATTTTATGACTCTCCGGCTGCGTACCTCCGCGAACACTTTCCAAAATCAGTCAACTTCTCATTTCCCCCTGCTGTAAATGCAACGAGGCGGTCGTCGATCACCTGGAATCATGAATGGCCGTCGCACATTGTCCTCTTCGGTGCTTTATTGGATGAAAGTATATTATATATTCTACACGATAGAGGATATCGGGAAACATGGGCTCAGTGGAATGGGTGGGAGGAAGATTGGCGGAGGAGAGGGGGAGTAAGGGTTTGGGCGTGGCGCAAAGGTACTGATGTTACGTGATCACGGAACCACCGGCTACTTGTGGAATGTCGTCTAGCTGGATTATATACCTTAATTTCAAACCACAACTTGTTGCGAAGCTCAGCTACATTCGCCATGAAGATTTACACGTCTAGAGTTCCACCTCAGCCCATCGCAAATGAGTCGATTTTCAGCAGAATGTTTCCTGAAAGGGATCCTTTTCCGTCTTCTGGTCCTGCGTTCATCGACGCCGACACCGGGAAGTCCATTACTCGCGGTGAACTCAAATCACTCGCCTTAGAGCTTGCATGGGGTCTTCAGCACAAACTGCCGAAACTGGGCGCCGTCCATCTCAAGAGAGGGGACACTGTCATGATCTTCAGTCCGAACAGCATTGCGTGGCCTATCGCACTTCACGGAAGTATCGCTGCTGGTCTCCGTGTAACTTTGGCGAACAGCGCATATACGCCAGCAGAACTGGCGTTCCAGCTGACAGACAGCCAAGCGAAGCTGGTCTTCGTGCACCCAAGCCTCGTCCCCACCTTGATTCAAACATTCAAAGTGTTGAAGATTGACGCGTCTGAAGCAGCGAAGAAAGTTGTGGTATTGGGCTGGGGTCTGCAAGAGAAGGGTCCTGGTGGGTTGGTGCAAGTAGAAGAGCTCCTGGGCCATGGCGCACTAAGGAAGGAGGAGAAATTCGAGGGAAAGCAGGCGAATGAAACCGTGTTATTATGCTACTCCTCGGGGACAACAGGAAAGCCGAAAGGCGTGGAGGTAAATCTATATTCTACGGTGAACCGACGCAGAAACTAATGTCATTATACAGACAACCCATAAGAATTTGACGTCCGTTGCGAGTATCGTAAAGCCGGTATTTCCAAGCATCGTCCCAGGCAAGGACGTTTTTATCGGTGTTTTGCCTTTCTACCATATTTATGGTCAGTACGAAGCTGTTGTTTTTGGTCCTTTTTGTGAAGCGATGTTCCCTAGGGGTCGTGAAGCTTCTCATATTCCCATTCGTAAATGGTGCTCCCGTTGTCCTCTTGCAGCGATTCGAACCAGTGGCGTTTTGCAAAACCATCGAGACATACAAGGTTACCGTCGGCTTAATTGTACCACCGATCCTTGTGGTGCTAGCCCGCCATCCTGGTATGTGCCTTTTGCAATAAAGTTGTTCGTGACGCTGACAGAACATTGCAGCCGCTTCTCAGTTCAATCTAAGATCACTGAGGCTTTTATTCTCCGGCGCCGCACCGCTTGGGGCGCCTCTCGTCAAGGCAGTTTCAGACCGTCTAAAGTCATTTGGGAATGAGACAGTGATCACACAAGGTTTGATCTTATCATTCAAATTTCGGAACCATATCTGAATTGTTGACAGGTTATGGTCTCACTGAGACGTCCCCGACATCCCACCTCCTGCCACCGGATGATGCAATCCGTAAAGTGGGTTCCATTGGTATTCTGCTCCCGAACCTCGAAGCAAGACTGGTTGTCGATGACGTGAGAGACGCCAAAAAAGGCGAGCCTGGCGAGATTTGGTTGCGCGGCCCAACTATTATGAAGGGCTATTTGAACAATTCTACTGCGACGAAGAATTCTATCACACCGGACGGCTTTTTCAAGACCGGAGATGTTGCTATTATCGACGATGAAGGGTTCTTCATGATTGTGGACCGTCAGAAAGAGCTCATTAAGTATAAGGTGACATCACAATTGTTATCAGGCAGCATTCTTTCTCAACATCGTGAATCTTAGGGCTTCCAAGTTCCACCTGCTGAGTTAGAGAGTCTTCTGCTTCAACATGACGATATCGCGGATGCTGGAGTCATCGGTGTTGAATCTATCGCGGAAGCGACAGAGCTGCCTCGGTTGGGCCCTCGTCATTCTTGTCTAACATGGCACTCACTCATTTCCCTGCAGCGCCTACGTAGTTCATGCGAAAGGCTTGACCACAGATGCTGAGAAGAAGGAGTTTGGTCTTAGTGTGCAGAAGTGGATACAGGAGCGAGTAGCGAAACATAAGTTTTTGAGAGGAGGTGAGCAATGCTTTAACAGGGCTGATGCGAGCGGGCATGATAATGTTCTTTTAGGTGTTGCAGTGATCGACGTAATTCCCAAGAGGTGAGTGACCGTCCCATGTGGGGTTTGCTTGCAAATTTACATTATTGAAGTGCATCTGGCAAAATTCTACGACGCGAGCTCCGGGATAGAGCGAAGCAAGAGTTGCAACAAGAAGCTGTACGCGCGAAGGCGAATTTATGATAGATGGAAGGTTTCGCTATGGAGCTGGGATGACGTATATGACAATTGTTATGCGGCCAGTCATAATTAATATGGATTGTGCCTGATGGCATCCATGAAGGAATCATACCAACGGAGGCGTCTTTCCTTAACAAATATGTAACATAGCACTGGCAACATCGCTGAAGGTCGTAAATTGCGGTGAGGTCACGGTGACGAATCACAGATTGAGATGTGTGGAAAATTGGAAAACAATGAAGCATCTTAGCGGAATGCATCATTTCCCCAGCCTCAGTCGTTCGAAACGTTGTAGCTGCAGAGTAGAAAAACGCTAATTAGTGCTCATCCTGGTTAGTTGCGTTTAACATACCCTTCGTCGTTTCTTAAGCCTACGGAGCCATGCATCAGTTGAAAAGGTCACGGAAACGTCGCTATTGGGCTTACTTATGTTTCTTCATCTTCCGTCTTCGCTTTCGTTGCGTGCTATCCATGGAAATATCGTGCTCCGACGATAGGTTCAAACCCTCCGATAAGGGTATTGGCCCAGATGCCATCCCAAAGCGCTGCAACGCTACTTCCCAATCCACAGCATTCCCTACGCGACTCATGACAAGGGCTCTCGACAGTTGTCGCGCTGCATCTGCGTCCGCTTCTGGTGATGCCTCGGGAGGGTTATCTATAGTGCTTTCTGCCGTTGGTGCAGGTGCTGCTGAGGCCGCAGCGGGTGACTTGAATAGTATTGATGGTGCTTGATTGATTAATAGCAGCGGTCGATGAAGGGAAAAGAAGTGATGAAGTTTAAGCTCGTGTGGTTTCAGCATTGGATGCGGTGGTGACGGTGATGGAGCCGTCAACGGTTGGATATTCTCAACGTTTAGTGGGGTTTGCGACCGTGAGTACTCCTTCTTCACGTCCTTCACGTCCAATGTATCTGCTATTGGTGATGGTGGTGAATGTGTTGCATTGGATTGGTGGTCAACGACGACTTTGCCAGCACTGACGGCGCCTGATCGTGGATGGGAGACCTTTGGCGGCTTAGTGGAATTGGGATAACGACCGCCGCCAGGCTTAGATGAGAAAAACGAGTATGCCCGACGTGCACCCGCCAGCGGCGGCAGCAAACGGGCAAGACGCGACATGGATGAGTCGGCCCAGTGGTCAGTGACGAGTTGGAAAGAACAGAGCCTTGATGCCAAACAAGGCAATTGTCCAAATTTGACTCGTTGACGCTCAAGTTTATCCTGCCAGTCGAATCGTTTTCTATGCTGACTATCTGCCGCCACAGAGAGGCTCGGAATCGCTGGGTTTCTCAATTATTGCGTGGTACAATTGAACAATATGATCGGTGATGTACTGAATTATGTCCATGCAATTAAAATAAAATGCAACCAACACCTGAACTAAAACCTCTTCGTACACCTCTGGAATCATCAGTTGGGCTTCCAGTGCGAAACGGATACCTTCTGACAATGCCTGCCCGCCTACGTCACGGTGACTATTTCCCCTTTCCCGTCGCGTATGATCACAAGTTCACAGTCGATCTTTTCACCAGTGTCAAGGCAGACAACGTTGGTTGCATCTGTAGGATCGGTCTTGATGCCGCGACGTTCCATAAATGAGCGACCAAGGATACAGTCAAAGTGCGCTTCTTCGGAAAGATACACCGAATGAACTGTTTTCGTCTTGCCGACGGTGATTGGCCATTGCCCAATGCTACATACTTCTATGAGCGTCTATCCGAGAGAGTATGTGACAGTTAACGTACTTCACAAGTCCACCGTAGCCATAAAGGCCAGGGGCGGCATCGGCAGGAATAAACGCGTGCTTCATAGCGAATGGCCGTGATATGTAGACATGTCTATAGCCACTCTTCAACAACATGCGTACTTTCGAAACGCGTAAGTACTCCACCACCACAGCTGGCACGTCCAACAGCTCACCATTGTTCACCGGGCCAACGCTGCCCATTATCGTTCGAACGCCGTTCTCATTGTGGAAGGCAATGAAGTCCTTTTTGTGCTGCGGGATGCCATCGTCTGTTTCGTCCGCGTCATGCGCCGTCTTACGAGACTTTCCACTCTTCACTGAGCGCGAGCCATTGCGAGGCTTTGGGCTCCCGTTGATCGTACGCGCCGCCGCAGCGCGCTTTGCAAGGTAGAAAGCCGGGTTAAGAAACGGCGTTGTAAGCGAGAACGATTGCTTCGGATCATGGACGTGTAATGTAGGATGAGGGTCGGCGTCAGGCGGTAATGATTTCTGTCGCCACGCAAATATCGTGTAGTCGGATTCTGAGAGTCTCCAGGTCAACGGGATTGGTTGCGGACAAGTTGCAGGACAACACGCACCGTCATCGAGATTCCATACGGTTCCGTTCCACTCGTACTTCACCCAGCCAGGTCCGACTTGCTCGCCTGCAGGAAGGTCCGGGTACTTCTTAGAGAGGCGGTCGAATAATGTGTGGATATGGTGTTGCGCCACTGTGCATTCAGGTTAGGAAGTCATTCAACCAAGAGCGATACTGAAAGTACAACGTGCATGAGTGTGGCAATGCGAACGACGACGTCGGCGTATGTACGTTGAGAAACATGGGATTTTGAGTCGTGGAAGATGAGGAGGGGATCATGGTAGTTATACAACACGGCAGTTGCGGTCGAGGAGGCGGTGGTCGGGGTCCCAACAGCCCTTTCCCCGAAGTGCCCAGACGCGTCGGTCCATTCAGTGTTAACTGTTTAGTCACTGACGGGCACTGGATCTTCATGCTACTAGGAAACGCGACTGCGGCTGACATACTGCACGGGACACAGTCGGCGACGGACCCGTCATGCAGTCCGATGGTCTGACTACAGGGCGTCACGCACTGTGGTCGATTTGTATTACAACAATCACCCTCCCTTCTACACCATCCATCTAGTGGCTCCATGGTTAACACATTGATAGGTGGTTAGATGTCCATCTCCGATTCCGCTGCGCTGGACGTTACACGGACAGATGCCAATGCTCAGAAGAATATAAATGCACAGGATACATCCAGAAACTGCCGACCTGAGGCTGAACGCACGATCAGAGCGACTTGTTGGGTTGGTGTGGTGAGCATACAGCGAAGAGGCAAAGCGATAGCAGTAAGTGATTGGAATTAGATGGAAAACAGGAGGAAATTGTAAGGCAGAGCCACCCCATGGTGTTACAACGTCGCGTTCCACTTTTATTTCGGCACATTCTCTCGAGCTTGCTGCTTAATCCGTCGTCTGTAGGCAAGGTCATTTTGTGTCCATTGACGGCATAGGAATTCCGACACTTACTCATACGCCGCCTTATCATTTCTGTATCAGCAGCCATAATAAGCAAAATGACCAGGGTAAGTTGGTAACGACGTACTTAAACATAGTATACGCATCACTTTGAGCAGGGTCGTGTACATTAGGGTCCGTCAGAAGGTCCTGGATGCCCAATAAGATCTGGATGTGATAATGGTAAGGACGCGGAAATTTTGAGACATAGGACACCGCAGTACCTGTTTTATGGTAATGGATGGTTTCCACGATTTCTCCTCGTCAAGAATAGACAAACAGACGGTTCCCGATGGGTACACATTAGGATGGAAAAGTGCAGGCGTGAATTTACCTAGTTCTCATCAAGTCGCGTTCGGCAGAGCTGCAGATGAGCGACTCACATTTCGGTGGCTTCGTCGGATAGTCTGTGGCCACTGTTAAGAAGACACATAGATTGTGTGAGGAAGACAGCTTACCTTCAGGAAATGTCATGTTCAATTTGAACACACCTCCTTCCCAGGACGTCTGGTGGTCATAAAAACTGAATACCCTGGTCAAACCCTTGATAATGGGCGACGTACCCCTGCCTTTCCAGGAATGCCAACCTCCCATTCCATGAGGTTCATTGACCCATCGGCCGCTTTGGCTGGTTTGGCGTAGAAACCCTGAGTAGTGACATTTATGGTGAGATATACGAGCGACACGCGTAAAAGACGCGTTTCATACAAAAGGATGGTCTTTCCTCCATTGCTTGCGTTCTTCTGCGAGACGGATTCGACAGATGCCAGCCATAGTAATGAGTCTGAGTCTGAGCCCAAGTCAGATTATGTGCGCCTATTTGCCGTTGAAGAGCGCGCCAAACAGTGGTAAATGTCCCCGGGGTCCTGCTTACATGATGAAAGTGGGTTGACCGCACCCGACGTCCCAACCACGTCCGAGTCGTCAACTCGCAGGTCTGAATGCAGACTATCTTGCTTTCTTTCCAACCACTCCTCCTCCTCCCTCTCCTGTTTTCCTGGGATCTGGCCTTATCTTCCCCTGTCTCCTCTACCTCCAAAAAAAATTGACTCTCCTTGACATTTGGTCCCTAGATGACCTCACCCACTCTCCCCGTTTCGCAGACAACAGAGGAGTCTGTAGTAGATGTCGGAGTTCAACAGCCGTCATCTTCCTCTGATCCCAATGCGACTCCACCCTTAATAAGTCGGGCTCGGAGTGGCAGCACTTCTGTTGTCTCCGACACTGGTCGCACAAGAAGTGGCTCTGTTCGATCTGGCCGTCGAGTTGGCCAGCAAGGAGAATCCTCTTTGTCTTCTCCCCCTAACATTACTTCATTCAATCTTACCCAAATGCCTCCAATAAGTACCACTCATGCCGGAGGCATCCAGCCATCAGCTTCTTTTTTTCATCCATCTCGCCCGATACACTCCTTTGCAGCTCCTCAAAGACCCCTCTCAGAGCTTTCTGATGAAAGCCATGGCCGTGCATCCGTCGTCACCGAAGATCACAACCGTCAAGCTAGCCTAGCTGTTCGCGACAAGGTCAGCCGCGAACTTTTGCTTCCCATGGGAACAGGCGGAGGTTCCGCCAGCATGCGCAAGCCGTCGATCTTGCGTTCGAGTAGTCAACAGGGGAGAATAGGGGCCATGAGTAGTGGGGCAATTGGGCCGGGCGGACGAGTAAGAAACAGTTTGGAAAAGATGTTTAGACGGACGTTGAGTATTGATTCCTCAAAGCCAAAACACACCCTCGACCGGGTCCCGATTTCAAGTCCTCGCGCCCTCGAAGACGGCTTTGCCGAATCAAAAACGAATTTCAGCGACTTTAAGCATCCGCCACACTCTCCTGATAATCCCACCTCGGATACTCACGTCAGACCGCAACACTCTGCATTCAATTCGCGCAGATCTGTCGACGTCTCTGCTGTCCCAGTCACAGAAGAGAAAACTGGCCGCCCGACCCGAAAATGGAAGCTTCATCCGTCCCGCAACATCTTCTTCTTTCGCGGCCAGTTTCTCACTGGCGGGGATTCATTTTATCCTTTCATCGGATCTCTGACGCTCGTTTTGGGCATTTCGGGTGTATGGCTTGGCACTACTTGTGTCTGGTGGTGGCACAATGAAAGTCCAGCCGTGGCCGCAGTTGGCGCGTACATGGTTCTTCTCACTGTGGCCAATATGTTTGCGACAGTGCGTCATCTTGACTGTGCCTAAATTCATGTGATTTACAGGCTGTTAAGGCTTTCAAAGACCCTGGTATATTACCTCGAAATTTAGATCCTGAGCCACCATACCCACCGTCGAATGCGTCCGATGACGGTAATCGGGGACCTTTACCACGTGATCTCAAAGTGCGAGCCGGGATGTGAGTGCACATTTTTCCAAACTACAGGCGGCCACTTAAAACCTCTCACCAGAGTACGGGTGAAATACTGTCAGACATGTCGGACATATCGGCCTCCAAGATCAAGTCACTGCAGAATGGTTCGTTCACCAATCACTCCACATGCCATCGGCGGGCTAATATCTTGGTTGTTCAGTGCGACAACTGCGTTGACGGTTGCGATCACCACTGTCAATGGGTAAACAATTGTGTCGGTCGACGCAACTATACCTCCTTCATCGTATTTTTGACCAGTGCCGTAAGTCGAACCCCTTTGACCTTGCACTGTACTTCATAATTTCGCAGGTCCTCTCCCTATGTTTAATAATCGCTACGTCTGCTCTTCAATTGTATTGGCAGACAAGGAGAGAGGATATGGACTTTCATTCGTCCTTAAACCATGCAATTGGGAGTGCGGTCGCTTTCAGTCTTTCGATTATCGTAATTTGGCCAGTTGCCGGTCTGTTGGGGTATCACATGCGGGTAATCAAGCTGATCTTGGTACTTTAAATGATTACTGAAACATTTGCCACACAGCTACTATTCTTGAACCTGACAACGGTTGAACAGGTGTGTTGATTTATTCTTGAACTGACTAAGTGGTGTTGACCATGATGTGATAGATTCGGAACACCGCGCATAAAAGCCTGGTGAACGGACCCCCACCTCCGAATCCATTCGCGTTGGGAAACTGGCGTCATAACCTCGCAGAGATGCTGTGTCGACCTCAAGGTCTCTCGTGGCTCAATGCATCGGCGGTCGCGACTGAAGACAAGCGCGAGCCTAATCCTGGATTCTCAGAACCAGAACTAGAATTAGAAGGCGGAGAAAATAATTCACAGAGGAGCCCGACTGCCAGTTGACCAGCAAAGCATTCAGTTCTAACTCTATTTAATCGCACACATTCGTTCTAATTGCATCATTCCTACCATTTCGTTCAAGCAGTGAAGTATTTTGTGAGCACGGTTCATTCGTTTGCGTCAATGGAACGTTCTAACGTGCCTTTAGTATGATAGATAATCATGTGTCTTGTTTTGCATTGGCAATGATATATGGCTCGCGGCGAAACTTACACGCCTCATTCAGATGATAATTCTCCTGGTCAGCAGAGCTGCGTGAACCGCGAGAAACCGTCCAGGAGGTTCCCATACAATTATCGTTTGTTGTGAACGCAATCCGAGGTGCCTCCGCGCATTCATTTCAACTAAACTATGGTACATGGACAAGTACAATGCAATGCAATGCCAGACAAATGGTACGCATATTTGTTACTATCTAAATACCAGAGCCTCACTAATGTTAAAATTGATCCTGCTTCTACAGCCGAGGTGATAGCAGTTTAAAGTGATAAAAATCTCACATAACTGACCCCGGGAAGGATGTCTTCCACGATCAAGGACACATCGCTCTCCGGGCTGGGAGGGAGCCGACCACAACCGTAGGCACTCCGCACGCCCTTCGTGAGAAACTGAAAGATTGGTAACCTGTCAAAATTTTGGGATTGTGACGATAGGCAAAGAAGGTCTTCGGGAGAGAGGTATGACCCGATATCAGATAAGTATCGAAGGTCGTGCAGCGCGGATCGGGATCTTATTGGCGACGTGATCTTGAGCGTGGCTCAAAGGCTTCGGACGCGTGGACAAGAGGTGCATCATAATGTGTTGCAAGAATCGACAACGGGCTTCTCAGATTTGATGGAAAGCGGGCTGTGGTAAAGCACTGGTGACAATTTCCCTGACGATATGATAAAGTTGGGGGGCGGTCTATGATAAGAAAACATATGAAGGTGAGGATGCCTGGAAGCAGGACTGCAAGGACGGACTTTCGGAAATAACGACCAGGCGTGAGAGAGATGACGAACGAACTGAATGCGATATATCTGAGCGGCGATTGAAAACTGGAGGTATCCCCTTGCGTGCCAGGGCGGTTGTTACTCTCGCCGTCGCTGCCGACTTGGCCTCTTTCCCCATCTTCGTCCCCCACAGTCCGTCCCCGTCCCCGCTCGTCGCCCAGCACAGCCAGTACAGCTTCTCGATATCTGCCAGCAGCGGGGATTATTTGTGCCTGAAGATCGTCTTGGTCTACAAGGAACTGGGTGAGACGGCCAGAAACGTGCCGGCCAAGGATTTTGTGTCGACATGAGTGCTACGCCCGATTCGCCTCCGCTGCCTCATCCTCCTCCAAAGAATAAACTAAAGAAACAACGCCAGGCTGCAGCGGCGAAAGACCAGGCACCTGTCGCTAGTGTGTACTCTCCAACATGAACACTTTGTTAGTACGCCTGCTAATCATTATTATACAATAGCTACTCCGGACATTCCAAAACAACGCCGAACACAGAATCAGCAACCTTATACACTGCCGCCCATATCCTTCCACCAGCCCCCACAGAGGATGAATCAACCTTATCCAATCAATGGCTCTCCATTTGTACAGTCACCTCTCCATCACAATTCTCCCCAAGGGCCAACACACAATGGCGCAAACCACCCTCATCCGCATTACACATATCCCCCCATGCAGCCTCACTACCCAGCCCACCCATATCATGCCTATCCCAGTTACCCACCCCATCCCATGATGGCATACACCCCACCTCCCGCTCCGGCCCAAGCACAAGCTCCGCCACAACCTACCACCCCAATTTCGGCCGTCTCTGCTTCCAGTTCAAAACGCAAGAGGAAGTCTACAATCGACTCCGCTAAAAGCAAGGGATCTGAGAAAGCATCAGATAATGAAGAACCAGGTGTGTCTGGTAATGATACACTTCGTTGGGTCCGTTCGACGAATGGTACCCCTTTAGTCGATATGCATAAGAAACGCACCAAGACGCAACGTGCTTGCGACAGTTGTCGTAGCCGCAAGATCAGGTCAGTGTCATATATCACGCCAATGTTCGCCTGTCCAATCCTACTGCTAGATGCGACGTTCTAACCGAAGCCGACCCTCCGCTATGCCAACACTGCAAGCAATATGGTTTCGAGTGCACGTTCTTCCTCCCCATCACGGAGACGAGGTTCAAGAAAAAGCGCCAAGAAGAGGAAGCTGCAGCCGCCGCAGCCGCGGAAAAGGACAAGCCAAGTGAGGCGGAAAGCTCACAACAGCTGTCCCCAAATCCCGAGGGTCCCAAAGGCGAAGTTCGTATTTTTGGTAGGTTCAAAAACACCCCATTATTGGATTGTGTGTGGTCTCATGGTAGTATAGGTCCCACATCAATGACACATCTCCTGCACTCCACTGCGACCGTCCCCTCACGCGCGTACCAGTCATATGACCTCCGTTATCATCATACCTGGGAAGTTAGCAAGACTGGCGATGGCTTCATCCAAGTTCTGGAGCCAGACCGCGCAGAAGACGCGAACGCCTCACTTCCAATGCCCGTTGATCTTCGGGTCGAGCGCGACGTGATCGAGAAACTGATCAACTCTTATTTTACCGATGTTGGACAGCTAGTTCCAATTGTCACCCAAGCAGAGTTCTTGTCTGATCCGTCTCCGCCACCGATATTGCTATATTCAATATGTCTGGTGGCTGCGGCAAAACGCGAGGTTCCACAGAGCGTGTTCGACTCGTTGAGAATTGCGGTCAACAATGTCATCAAAAGCGAAGATGTGATCTCGAACGTATCGATTGTAAACGTGCAGTCACTGCTAATACTGTGTCTTTGTGGAGATAGCCATTCGCAGCACCCACCCACGGCGCTGTCAGCGTTGTGGATAAGGCTCGGTGTTGCCATTCGAATGGTAAGTCGCCGCCAAATTTAGTATAGCCCACCTATTGAAAGGAACGATGAAGGCACAAGATCTTGGTCTGCATCGCGCGGAAGCGGTCAAGCAAAATATTGAAAGACGACGCCGGATATGGGCGGCGTGTCTCATCAGTGACCGATGGTATGGATTTATTTACCCACCAAGGTCGTCGGGTTGTTCATGAATGCTATATCCTGTTGTAGGACGAGCCTCACTTTTGGTCATCCTTCCATGATAGATGTGGAGGATTGCGACGCGCGACTACCTTCGTCTGGCGATCCTAACGATCAGTACATGGATGAGCTTGTCCGACTAAGCATCATTCTCGGCCGAGTGCTAAAAACCATTTATACGTGCGCAATTGTCTTTATTTGCATATATATGTGGAGATGGCTAAAATAATCGTCGCACAGTCCATCCGGTTTAACTCATGCAACGGACGAAAAATTGGAGCAACTCTTCAGCGATATGAAGGCGTGGCGCGACCGATTACCTGATGACCTAAAGTTCCGTGGACCTCAGACTCCTCGCAATGGAGGCAGGTTTGACCCGATCTCGAATAATCAACTTTTCTAACCCAGACCAGGTTTGCTGCACATGCTATATACTAGCGTGACGATGATATTCTGGAGAGTATTTATGCGCATATCTTACACTTGTCCCGACCACCTTAAATTCGGACTTACCGTTGAGCGGTGGACCGAGCTTGTGAACATGACTGGCGATGCGATCGATTGGTTGGATCTTAATGAGCGCTTATACGATGTCTGGATTGTCGTTGCGTATTGCGCCACGTCTTGCGCTCTTGTCCAAGTATGTTTCTCAATTAACGGTCGGAGCGCATACTGACGGCGGTGAAAGTATCACACCTGGGCAAGACGAAAGGATCCGGACGCGCAGGTGAAGCTCCGGAAACTTCGGGATTGCGTTCGACGTTGGGAAGCAAGTCTGCAGCCGGAACATATGTCGGCACGACGCAAGGTTGGTCTCCCAAACACAAATAACTTGTCGGACTAATTTTATCTCTCTCAAATTAGACGGCCGAAATTATCACGTTGCTATATGAAGCAACCCAAGGACCCATAAATATCGATGAACCACCTTTACTGAACCCAACAGGTGGGGTCCGCGTAAAACGTCCGCTGGGAGGTTTGATTTATAAAAAAGATCTCTCGCGTCCTGGTGGTGGCTTCTTTGTTGCCAAAGGGCAAGCAAAAAAGATGGGAGACTATTCGAACATGCCGGCGGGTGTCGTAGTAACAGCGAGCGGTTCAGAGGACTCTGAAGGTGAGGAGCAACCGGCTGAGGCATCATCCAGTCGTCCCACGAATGATGCCGCTGTCCCTTTGTCTTCATCTGCGTCTGGTTCTGGTTCTGGCCATGCTCTCGCCGACGTGTCCCCCTCGACGCGCCGTGCCGTGCCTGCCAACGTCGGATCGCCAACCGCTTCTGTAGTTCCACAGCCGTCGGGTTCAGCGACAATGGTCAACTACCAACCGCTCGGTAACTTTGCAAACTCAAATGTTAATCCATCACTCAACGATAGGATGGTCGGGACGGCGGATGTGCAAGTTCTAAATGTCCTAGATGTGCCGCAGGCTCCGAATACGGTGGAGCAGTTTGCTGTTGCCGATACTGGTCTGCTGGAAGGCATCCCTGGCAGCATGTTTGACTGGCGTAAGTTGTCAATGGTATGCTGGACGCGTCACGCATTTGCTGACGTTGCGCAAACTAGCCCAATGGGAGACATTCTTTTCTCGTTTCAATGTGCCGACGGATCCCAATGGACTCTACGCCCAAGGCGCCAACGCCCCTCATCCTCAACCCGAACCGAGTCATGCGAATTATCAATAATAGGTTTCCATGGCCTTGTTTGTTATTTAATGGTTTTGTCTGTGCCTACATTACCTCCAAATATTCTTCGCTGTCGTATTCCTGGTCTATTGCTTTTTGCCCGTGTCTTTATTACTTCTGCGACGGAGGAAGTCTCGCCAACATCCGCCTCAACTGTATCAAGCCCGACAGGTTCGCTAGATAGATATTGTATATTTGCAAAAATCATGTAACAAATAACTTTGTGTACATGCAGCGTCCTCACTGCCGCGCAGCTTTGAATCTTGATACTTTCCCCACTGGTTTACTGCTATTCGTGCCAGCGGCGGAAGACGACCTGGACTCGCGGACTTCATCCGACATGACAGCAGCTGATGTGAATTTGCTTAGTTCTGAATCCAACGTCGGAGGGAATGAAGGGGAATCTATGATGGCTAACTGGGGAAAGGAAGGAGAATGGATGATGGTATTCGGTGGGAATGAGAGCGATGGGTTTGTCATGAGCGAATTGTCATTTTTCATTAATCCCTGCAGAAGACAAGAGATCACATCACAGAGAAGACATTCGATAGTTTTAAACTCACTGATGGTTGCGATGTCGGGTGGGATATGACAGTCGGAGGTTTCTTAAACGGAACCGTTGGGTGCTCGAGTGTGGTTGCTTCTCCCTGGGCGGAAGTTGAGCGCGATGGTGTGAGTTTGGGCGATGATCTCCCAGCACCAGATGAAGGAGTGATGGACCCGCTTCGTACAATATTACTTGTTGGAGATTCAGACGATGCGGTGGAGGTGGGCAAACTAGAATGCGAATGTGCGATCTTGAATTGAGAAGGTTTGGCATCTTGTTTCATCTGTGGAGGATTTTGGCTTTCTACCGAAGGGTCGACGGGATTCGATCCACCAGTGTGCGACGCAATGGGTCCGATGTTCGTCACATCGCCCCGTTTCAGAAGCTCCAACACGTCCTCCATTTTTCCGTTGTCTTCACCATCACTTGCACTGTCGTCTTCGGGACCAATAAGCTTCCCATCCACATACTTCCCAGTGCGAATGGCTTTCTGAATGGGGTATCCCGCAGGAAGGACGGATGCACCAACAGATGTGGTGGCGCGTGGCCCAGGCGCATTGTAAGCGAATTGTCTCGCAGTCTTGAAACGCGATATTGGGGGTTTCGGAGGCTTCGACGCAAGAGTTGCTTCTAATGGGACCTCCTAAGACTTATAATTAAAGAATGAAACATATCAGCAACATGTGCGATCGTGCTCACAGGTTGATCCCATTCATCCTCAGCTTCTGTATGACTGTGCGAAGTCATGGCAGCCTTGGCATCCTCACCAATGGTTCCCCGCAGCCTGTGATACTCCAAGGCAATTTCTCTTTGGTGATGAGCGTTTGACATGTCGAAGTCGTCACCAAGTTCGAATTCCTCTGAATGTTCATGTTCTTCGGAGCCTTTCTCTCCGTCACTCCCAGTGTCATCACCTGTATGATCATCCTCATCGGAGTCCGGTGGAGGCTCAGGGTCGGAGTCGTCGTCAGAGTCACCCAGAGGAGGGGTGTTGTCTGGAACAACACGACTTGAGCCAGGGATGCGTTCAAAGACGTCCCTCTTCATCGGGGAATCTGCCTTGTTCATGAAGGCTCGCCGTCGCCCTCCTCTTAGCGAAGCGATCGAAACATCCCCGAGGTCTTTTGGCAGTGGGTTCCGCGAACGTTCCTCATCTTCATTAGGGACATCTGCAAAGGAGACGCTTTTCTTCGGCTTCAAGGTCTTTGGCCGCGCAGACAATGCCTCAGCTGCTCTAGCTTCCGCAGCCCTCTCTTTTTCCTCGCGTTCTCGTGCATCGGCCATATTTCTCAATAATGCTTTACCCATTCGCTTCTGCATCTCCCTCGCGGCTTTGAGTCGCTCCGACTGATGCTTCGCATCTTCTTTTCGCTGCTCGAGAGCCTCATTGCGCTCCCGGTGCTCACGTTCAGCGTCCCTCCGGTTCTGTTCTTCTTCCTCGGCTGCGAGCACGTCAAATATGCGGTCGCGCATAAGACGTAGTCGCTCCTGTTCTGCAGGTGCCCGGGCTGAGAGGGGAACAAATTCAGGCTCATCAAAGGTCTCGCTGTGTGCATTAGAGACGTCATCCTCTGCATCAGCGATGGGTTCTGTAACCTCTATGATTGGGAGTCCATCGTCATTTAATAGCTGTGACAGTACGTTGAGTGAAAACGTTCTTATATGCTATAAGGTCTGGCGCACCTCACCCCGCTCATTTCGTTTTGGTGGAGGTCCTATGTCTCCTTCCCCCAAGATGTGGTCGAGCTGCTCAGAAAGCGCTTGCACCTGAGCCTTAGGTAGGTCTTGAGGGTCTTGCGGGTCGCCATTAGAAAGAGAGGATACCAGAGCTCGTAGAGCTTCACAAAAATATATCGCTGAGTGATTGAAAGCGGGGTGTACAAGTTCACCAACCTTCTGCTCTACTTTCGCTAAGGTCTTGGGTGGTGGAACTGGACATAAAGTGGATTCGGGTGTTGCCGAGCCAAATTTTGTTTTTCAAACTCTTGCACCTTCCACAGCTTTGCAATACTCAACTGCTCCGTACAAACTCTCTGCCGCAGCAATGGTCGTCGCAAATTCAGAACCAAGCTCATCATCACCCAAAAAGAAAACACGCCGCAAAATGGGCAAAAGGTCAGCCAGACTAGGAGATGCTGTCGACCACGACGAGGAGATGCATGCCGGGGACGCATCGACGTCCACGCACGACCTACCTCCACCCATAACCGAGGACGACGACGACGCCTTAATGATAGACGTAGACACTGCTCCCGAACCATCGACTGACGCACCATCCTTCCCGCCTCTCTCCGCCGCCGTTGCAGCTGGCGCGATCGTCAAAAAGTCTGAGATGCGCCGTATACCAATCCCACCGCACCGAATGACGCCGCTGAAGCGCGACTGGCTGAGCGTATTTGGCCCGTTGACAGAGATATTGGGTTTGCAAGTGCGCATGAACGTGCAGCGCAAATGTGTTGAAGTCCGAGTGCGTGGTTTTCTCTTTTCGTTGTGGGTTGTGCAACGAGGTACTTATGTTTTAATTAGACATCGAAACATACCAAAGAAATCGGGGCGCTTCAGAAAGGCGCGGATTTCGTGAAGGCGTATGCCCTCGGCTTCGACGTTAATGTAAGTTTCAACGAATAGCTGGGTATTTCGGTCTGTAACCTGTACATCACACAGGACTCCATTGCCTTGCTAAGGCTCGACGATCTCTACCTCGACTCCTTCGAGATCAAAGACGTCAAGACACTCCACGGCGACCACCTATCCCGCGCAATCGGCCGCATCGCCGGGCAGGATGGTAAAACACGATTCACAATCGAAAACGCAAGCCGCACGCGCATCGTTCTCGCAGATACGTCAGTTTATAATTTTAGTTTCCCTGTTTTTCGTAAGGTCACGATTTTACAGGAAAATCCACATCCTCGGTTCTTTTCAAAATATAAAAATTGCGAGAGATGCGATTGTGTCGCTAATCCTAGGCTCACCGCCAGGAAAGGTGTACGCTGGATTACGCACTGTTGCAAGCCGGATGCGTCAACGAGCATTATAAACCGTCATATTAATACGAGGAATGTGCATCTAGTGGATATATCGTGCGGCTAGGGTATTATGGTAGCAGTCCTTCTCAACAACCTAGAATGATAATACAGTGTCCATATCCGGTCAAATGTCTAAGCATTACTCGCCAGCATCGTCACCACCCTTCGACTTCTCGTATTGATCAACTTGCGTTTGCGCCAGCATGCTGCAAAGATGAACAGTCAATGTATCCCTTTGACACCCAGGGAAGTCACCTACTTCTTCATTGCGGCTTCGTCAACTGGTGGGCTCTTACCATCCCCGACCATGATCAACTGGCCTTCACTCGGCACACCATCGACGACGACATACAGCCACCCCGGGCCAGGTGGATAAACATCGCCGTCAGGTGGGCCAGTCACAGACAACGTCTCCTTCCCCATATTGTATGTGGATTGTAGGTATACGAGTCGCGAGTTCGCATGCACGGCGTGGGTAACGTACCCGAGATCCATTAGCGCGACCTTGACGTCCGTAGGCGGCAAGGCATCTGTCCCCACCGGTACCTTCAATTCCATCGTAATGGTCTGGCCAAATGGCAATCTCGATGGCACAGATGCCACTGCAGGACGCGGCTGTGACACGTAGGGCGGCGCGAGCCATTCGACGCGGTACTCCGTTCCATATCGCGTCTCGCTGCGGTCCAAGTTCGGATTCGATCCCGCAATCATGACGTCCCCTTTCGGCGTAAGCGTCGCAACAGAGTGGTACAACCTGGGAATGTCGCTCGTCGGCATGCCAGCCTGAGAAAAGCGCTGACCGGGAGCTGCTGAAGGGGAGTAGAGAACCGGGGTGTAAATGGGGTTGTCCGCGTTAGAGACGCCAACTTGGTCTTTGACGTTCGCGTAGCCTGAAATGCCCGTGGCGCCACCGTTGACAATGAGAACTTCACCAGTCGGAAGGAGGACGGCGTCGGGCATCATGCGCGCCTGGGGCATTTGCTCGACTTGCCACCCAGCTGCAATGCCGGCATTTGTGAGAACCATCCGAACACACTGGGAGGATGCAGGGTCCTGTGACGAGAGAGTGTAGCCGGGCACGGTGTCATCAAGGGTTGAGCCTCCGCAGAGAAGTATTTCGGGAGTGTAGTTGTTGTCAGGGGAGAGCGGAAGAAGAAGGCCAGTACCCGTCATGGGATATGTTACACGAACCCCATTCGGAATCTGAGGGAGCCTCTGCTCGGTATTGGTTTGCCAATCATATATCATTGCATTGCGGTTGGCTGCAATAAAGACCTTGTTGCCGGGAAGGGAAAAGGCGATGGGGAAGAGGTTCGAGTTGAGGGTGTCCACAAAGAACTGTAAGCGGATCGGGAGGCCATTAGAACCGCCGATGTTCTTCGGAGGATAATATTCGACGGTAGGATTATTGGTTGTTGCATTGTTGATCCATCCGCCTTTCTTCGATCCGCCGATAATCATGGCGCTGCCGTCAGAGATCCTCAGAACGGTGTTGTACCAACGAGGACTGGCCATACGAATGCGTGCATGGTTCTCGTACATGTCACAGTTTGACACGTCATTGCCCTCGCAAGGATGGAAGATGCGAATGGCTTGCAAACCGTCGACATCACCAAAGTCCGCGGCAGACGTGTGGTCGGAGACTACCGGATTACCCCCGACGTTGATAAGCGTACCGTTCGAGAGAAAAGTGCCACCAGCACAGAAGGAATTGGACTTGATATTGAGTGGTTTGAGGGGTCAGGGGAGAGCGGAAGAAGAAGGCCAGTACCCGTCATGGGATATGTTACACGAACCCCATTCGGAATCTGAGGGAGCCTCTGCTCGGTATTGGTTTGCCAATCATATATCATTGCATTGCGGTTGGCTGCAATAAAGACCTTGTTGCCGGGAAGGGAAAAGGCGATGGGGAAGAGGTTCGAGTTGAGGGTGTCCACAAAGAACTGTAAGCGGATCGGGAGGCCATTAGAACCGCCGATGTTCTTCGGAGGATAATATTCGACGGTAGGATTATTGGTTGTTGCATTGTTGATCCATCCGCCTTTCTTCGATCCGCCGATAATCATGGCGCTGCCGTCAGAGATCCTCAGAACGGTGTTGTACCAACGAGGACTGGCCATACGAATGCGTGCATGGTTCTCGTACATGTCACAGTTTGACACGTCATTGCCCTCGCAAGGATGGAAGATGCGAATGGCTTGCAAACCGTCGACATCACCAAAGTCCGCGGCAGACGTGTGGTCGGAGACTACCGGATTACCCCCGACGTTGATAAGCGTACCGTTCGAGAGAAAAGTGCCACCAGCACAGAAGGAATTGGACTTGATATTGAGTGGTTTGAGGGCATGCGTGTTAAGATTGTAGAGGGTGCCCCAGGCGGGATGTCCGTTGATACTGAGCGGGTTGTGCTCCACCTTGTCGATTATGATAGCGTGGGTTGTCGATATAACCGCTATTTGCATTGCAGCCACACCAGTGGAACCTTTCTGAACGAGAGACCAAGCGGCAGGCTGCGAAACGGCGTCAACTTGAACATGGGATGACAGGTCTAGAACGGGTGAAAGAGGGTCTGAAGTAGGAGGTTGTCGGTCTGAGTTGTCCGTCACAACATAGGCATCAATGTCGAGACGGGAACCGGAATTTGAGCCTTTATTGACGATCTCTATAGAATGAGGGCCAGGCGACAGCTTATAAGAGAAGAACAAGAGTTGTTGCTGGCGGCTCGCGCTTGAATGGGCATTGATTGTTTGTTGAATTTTGCCATCAATATAAACCTGGGCGGAACCATATCTGCTGCCAGTTGAGCCGTACATCTCGATTCCGGTGCCTGTGAAGTTGAAAAGAGCAGATGCCTGTTTTGAATTTGTGCGATATAGTGTACTGTTGTAGTAATCTGGAGATTCGAGGACCAGCCACGCGCCAGAGTAATGAAGGAGGGGTGGAGAAGCGTCATAAGCTGTTGTGCCACTTGGAACATATAGAGGTGTAAATTTTGAGGGATCTGTTGAACCTGGGGTAGTATGTCCGTTCCAGGCAGAATCTGCAAGGACTGAAGTAAAGCAAAAAACGAGAGGGAGGAGGAGGAGGAGGAACATGTTGAAGTTGTGAGATGTGACCGCGCGTTTGTGACAAGCTTGAACCTACCTAAATGATTACGGCATCAATGATGATCGTCGAGGGTAAGAAATGAAAAAACCGTGTATCTGCATTTCATTTCATGAACGGAGCAAACTTCGGACTATAAGGATGTCGTAACCAGCCGCGCACGGGAAAAATGTATAAAAAGAGCGGACAGTGGTTGTTATGGAATGTGGGAACTTGAACAGCCGTGAGCGGTAAAAGAATCTGAGATCGCTCTTGGCCAGCGACCACGACGAGCGCGACGACGAACGCGACGACGAGCAAGAGTCTTAACTGCACGCTGGCCGTGTCATTCCTTACAACATGGCACAACTAGCCCCACGCGCTTCCCAGCAAATCTCTACAGTCAAATGCTCAACTTGTGGTGTTCCAGTTCCTTTCGAAGCTCTCCCTGGTCATGTCTGTCAAGCTCAGCCTCCAATCCCAAAGCTCAAGGCAAAGGATATCCTCGCAAAACTGCGCGAGCCTTCTCTCCTGCCTCCCCCGCAGCCCCCTACTCCTCGCAGAGCTCAGAGTCCCCGTCTGCCCCCACCTGCACCGTCGCCGACTCGCGCTGACAACCGTTCGCCACGGCCGGCACTTGAAATCCCCCCAAACATGGTTTCTCGTCCGTCCCCATCCCCGTCTCGCTCCCAGCGCAAGCCGTATATCTCCGTGCCAGAACCAGACACAAAGATCGGCGGTGAAGCCGGCATGGCCGGTGTTGGTCGTCGTGGCTTTCAAGCCGCCGCACAGGCCGCCCTCTTCGCTGCCTCTCTTCCGAATGGCGCCCCCGGCATGGACGGTCGTCGCGCCAACGCGCCACGATATCTCAACATCAATGCCACTCCTGACCCCGAGCGTGGTATGTGTACCCTTTCTTTTCTGCCCGTTCCCCCCATGTGTTATCTTACCCGCGTTGACGCCCCAGGCACGCCACCTCTTTCTCCAAATTCAGGCTACTCTTCGCATTCTCCACGCACCCCGCAATCTCAGTCGCCTATCTCAGTGCCCGGGGCTGTTCGGCCTGCTAGACCGACCGTGGACATCGTCGACGCCACAACGGACCCGTTCGCCTCCCGTCCAAACTACTTTCCGTCCAAGTCAATTGACGTAAGGAACGCCAGAGACGCCCCCCCTTCGAGCGCGACAAGCATCAGTCCGAGTTCCGCTAAATTACCACTCTCGGAAAGACTAAAGAATACAATTCGTGGCGGGACATCACCCTTCCCCTCCGCCGAGGATAAACCTCCGGAACCAGAACCACCTCGATCTAGCTCTGAATCAGATTTCAGCGGTCTTGCATACGACGATGACAAAATCGACGAGGACGATATCACCCTGGAAAATGACGCTCCTCAGACATCATTGCGATCGTCCAAATCCGAGTCTTCTGTGATTGGCCGCCGTGCCCGTCGCAGTGGGCAGCGTTTCCCTTCGCTGGGAGAGAATACCATGTCTTCCATCCCGTCACCGAAGACTCCCAACCGGCCGACCGCGATAGCGTCTAATTCACCCGTGTCTCCAACCGCGCGCAGCGACAGTGGCGTAACACGTCATGCCTCGAATGTGTCCACTTCTCCTTCGTCAATCTCCCCATCGTCTTCTCAACGCTCAATCACTGGCCGCCCCAATAAGCTTACAAAGTCCCCTCGTTCGCCTCGCGTCGGTCTCCCGCTCTCTCCTTCTAATTCGACTTCTTCGTCCTACTCTCGTTCATCTCGCTCCACCGCGCGGTCCATCGGTGCTCCAGAGCGTTCGATGGATACGGTCTTTGAAGACCGCGTCCAACCACCGCGACCCGCTCCAACACCTCCACGCATCCCCTCTGAATCGCCTCTTAAATCTGCATTGAAGCCCACTGGGACCAATGGCGCGTCACTTGTGCATGCAAATTCATTCTCGCATCCCCCCATTCCCGCGGAGCGCGCTGCACCTAAGTTACCCACACGTTCGCGCACCACACCGCTTCTTTCCCCGAAGTCCCCCTCCGCGTCACTGCCCAGTTCCACATCCGCCCCTCTGAACGGCGACCGTTTAGCCTCTTCGCCAAAGTCCACGCGCGATCGCAGCGCTGGTCGTCCAGAGGTCGCAGACATGGAAGAAACGGCGAAGGTACGCAACTGTACGCGGTGCGAGCGACGTATCGAAGACGGGCGCTGGATTAAAGCTGAAGGTGCTGGCGTGCTATGTGAGCGGTGCTGGAAGACGATGTACCTCCCCAAATGCCGGAGATGCAACAGGCCGATCGAGAAACAGGCGGTGTCTAGCGCAGATGGACAGTTGAAAGGCAAATACCATCGCGAGTGCTTTAATTGCCACACTTGCCACGTATGTCTCCGCCAAAAATATTTTCTAGTGTTGTAGAATTAACAGTAACATTTAAACAGAAACCCTTCCCTGACAAAGAATTCTACGTGTTCGACGGAAAGCCATTCTGCCGCTACCATTATCACGAGGCGAATGACTCGCTGTGTTCTGCAAGATCGTGTGGAGAACCAATCGAAGGCGCTTGCGCGGTCGCGCATACAGGCGAGCGGTTCCACCCGGAGCATCTCGTGTGCGAATACGAATACGAGCATGCCAATGACGACGATCCACGCGCTCGGCTGAGTTCCGTCGCGGAGGAGGAGGAGGACGAGGAAGTGGTTATAGGCGGGAGCGCCTCTCGTCTCGGACGCGTTGGCAAGAAGGGGGATAAGGGGACACGGCAGTGCGGAGAGAGGCTGGAGGAGTACTTCGAAGTCGACGGACGCATGATGTGCGAGCGGCACGCGATGGCGTTTTCCAGTTCCAGCCCTGAGGAAAGGGAGGTGTTCAGTGAGAGAGATCAGGCGCGCAGCGCAAGAGCAGTACGCCGCACCACACAGTTAATCGACCTACGATAAGTAGGCGTGATTGCGTCGCAGCAGTCCCACACATTCTTTTTCTACCCACAATCTTACATACCATCTGCGTTAATCTTTCATATCCTATGGTCTTTTCCTTCTCCGTGGGGCTATCCTTATCATTGTATTATTCCGCATATGCACCCAGCACACATTCTTTCGTCTCTTTAACGGACAACACTATGGATGGGACATTCCATTTTCTATCCTATAGCTCTGGACCCGAACATTAATCTTTCCCGGTTGATATTACTGGGGACTTTGGTTCAGTTACGACTATCTTTCGCCATTATGACTTCGACCTGTATTATTAGTCTTGCGAGAAAAACGTTGGGTTTTTGATATCGTTTTTCATAACGCTAATGCACCGAAGTGATAAGTGTGCTGATATTGCGCCAAGTATAAATTTTGCGTTCAAACTGCTACGGTGCTCGGACCTGTCCTGACTTCATACCCATAGCCTCCGGGAGCTCCACCAGGTACATTGCCAGGTCCATCGTAGTGCATCTCCGAGACATCATAATTGCCTTCAAGACGGTCAGCGCCAGGCACTCTTGCACAGACAAAGTATCAATTTACCAATGAAGGTCCATCCGTTCTCCTTCACGTGGTAAAGATTGATCGTGTTGCCCGAAAACGCGTCGCGGTGACCTGCAGCGTAGATGCTTCGACGACCGAGCTCCTGTGCTTCTTCGTCTGTGAGGTCCCAGCGATATCCCTGATCTAATACGCCATACGCGAACGTCGAGCCAGACCCTACGGAGAACAAGTCTCCTTTTAAACGAGTCCCATCTGAGTCTACGTAAAACACTGCTGGGCCAGTCTTATCCCATCCGCAGATCATTGTGCCCTAGGGTAGTTGCTTAACGAGCGAAAGGAGTAACAGGAACCGTAGAAAGAACCTACCATGCTGAGACCCATGCCCTTGTATGAGTAGACGAGATTGCTCAGGTACTTACTGGCTGCCGCAACGGATATTCGCTCGCGATTCCGTAGTTCGTGAAGACGACATTGAATGCCCAGGTATGTTTCCCAGTATTGGCAGTCGGCTGCGAATGTGTTCGCAATGTGAATACGTCACGAGAGGCTGTCAACGTACCAGCACCACCGGCCATAGTCCCCAGTAAGAATTTGTTGATTTCGATAACTTTCTTTACCGTTCCGGATGCTGAATGCAATGCTATTAATTTGACCTCAACGCCACAACATTCACAGCGTACCAATGTAGCTTCCGGCGGTTGCACGGGAGTCAACGGCAACAATTACGCCGCCTTTGAAGCGGAACGCGAGGGTGGTTGTGCCGTGCTGAATCTTGATACGGCATGAAGGGTCAGCATGATCATCTGTGTGAAGTCGCAGGAAGGCTGTAGGCTACGATGCGGGTCTACATGAGAATTCTGTGTGATAGGGTATAACAGAATACGCGCACGTCCGCAACGGAAGGGAGGTTGAATGTCGGTCCAGATTTCGTCAGGTTTCCAAAGCCTGCTACAGAACCCCACATAGAGTCGCCAATGTCATCTTCTTCGGTCTCCTCACGGGCTCGTCTTAGTTCGTTTTGTGCCCCCGTTGTCGAGAATCGGTTTACCAAAGAGTTCATGGTGCAGAACAACTGTGCGAAGGGTGGATGACGCGGCTCGCGCTTGCGACGCGTCTACTACTCAAGTCACAGTTGTCACAGGCTTAAACGTCACGCTTTCTTGTCAATTTCTACACCAGCTTTCTTCTTATTACAAGACAGTAGAACAGACCTGGTACAAATCACCCTTGATCCAATAAGTATAAAGTAGGTAGAGAAGTTTTGAAATTCAAAAAAGAATGACAAGGTGTATGACAGTGCGAAACAACCCTGAGTGAGAGTGGATGAATGCAACGAGGCATCAAGAAAGAACGGTGGAAAAAAGAGAAGTGTCCCACTTATAAACTATGTTCAAATTCCACATACACGCGAGCCCGTTGGCGGGGAGGATACTCCGTGAAGCCGCCATGGACATGCGGGCACGAAGTCGGATGGCGCAGCAACTTCAGTATGCCGGGTAAAAACCGCCAAATAACACCACAAACGTGGCTCAGACATAATATCCAGATCGCAGAACTGGTAGGAAGCGGAGGGTCTTCTCGTAGCTATGCATGGGCGAACTAGGCTTTGAAAATTTCCGCCATGTCTTTCTCGTCGGCTGCATCAAGCTGCCTCGCACGAGCTTTAAGGCGGACTAGAATCAAGTCGTTGGTCAGAACGTTCATGCTTGAAAAGATATTGAAGAAACTCACGATTTCGGTCAAAGCTCAACAGCACAACCTTGGCAGCACCAGTGGTGTCACGCTCGTCAACATTTGCCGACAAGATCGCGGACCGGTCGACCCAATGGTCATCGTGCCACACGGCAGCGCGCAGAATGAGATCGTCCATGTTCCGCTCCCAGGAAGCGTCCGAGAATTCAACCTGTTCGTTGCGCACGATCAAGGTTGAAAGATAGTTTCCTTTGCTTGTCTGGACCTTGAGGCTAGTCCCATGCGACCGGAGGTGTGCAACGATGTATGCCGTCGCCGCGCTCGCTGCCTCACCTAATGGTGACGAGTTTGCCGCGAGACCATCCAGTTCAGTGATGACGGCCAGGGGCACGACGATTGTCCACTGCAAACTCTCCACGAGTGAAGCGAAGATCGACAAGGATGACAAGAGAATGTTTGTGTCGACGATGAGCACTGTATAACCAGCGACGACGCTAAGTGATGTTGTGCCAGCAGTTGTAGGACCGTTCCGTGACTTTCGGGTGCCCGAACGGCGATGCGGCGGGGAACCGGACTGTCCTCGTTGTGCCGTTTGCAGCAATTGTCTTAGCTCGCGACGGCGTGCCTGAAAGAGCCGTACATTTGGATCAACAAATGAACGAAATGTAGAGCAGTCAAAATTATGCACCTTCAGAAGCTTCACTTCCTCTGAATCGTCGTCATCGTCATCGCTGTCTTCAGAAAATTCATCCGCCTCTTCCTCATCGTCCACGTCCATATCCATGTGATCGTCAATCCACCTTCGACTCCTTCTGCGCTCCTCCTCCTCCTGCTCGAGTCTCTCATCTTCCTTCCACCTCTCAACCTTCTCTGCCAGGACACCGTTGACAGACCAACGACGGGTACCTTCGGTTGCCTTCTCGAAGCCAGGGACAACCTTCGCAATGCCCGTGGCTGCTCGGGCGATCCTCACCCACCGCTTGCTCGTCTCACCCATCTCTGCCTTCCCATTTGTTTTGCCATCATCGTTCTCGTCCTCGATGATCCCATCCGTGGCACTCTCGTCACGCTCGTCGTTGCAAAGAACCTCCATCTCGGCGTGCCTCTCCTCTCCGGCTTTCCAAAATCCGCGCTCATAGACGCGACGACCACCCCATTCCATGCCGCGAAGACACCAATCTTCCGAGAGAGGCGAACAACCGCTCGTCAATCGCACACCGCCCTCGGCTTGCCCAATTATGCTCCGAGGAATTGTTGTACAAAAGGCGGCCAAATCCTCCCATGGAACAGCGCGTTCTACTGCAGCAAGGACAGGAGCATGTTTTAAGACGGTTACAAGGAACGTCAAGATCACCGTATTGTATGGATTAAGCGTGGTTCGTGCGAATGGAGTAGCCTTGCGAGTTGGCTTCCGAAGCGTGTGCGCAAACATGGTGAAAGTGAGCTGCAAGGCATGCTTGAAGGAAAGTGGATAGCCCGAGTCTGAATCTGCATGGTTTTGTGCCATAAGAGGCGACATGTCGATGATGCCGTTGCCCCTGACATTGTCATCTGTCGCGTCTTCGTCAGCTCTCTCTGCTTCTGGAACCTTGTCATCCGTGTCGACATCGTCCACCTCCATCTGGTCCAGCCTCCGCACCACCAGGTTTACCTTCGCATTAGCTGCTGCTGCCTGTGCCGCAGTGCTCATTGATCCGCCTCCAGCACCAATTGCCCCAGTGCGGCGCAGTACGCCAGTTGGCCTGCCGTACTCCAGGATAGCAGTAATATTAATGACGGCCATCATGATCCATTCACGCTCTTCAGCTCCCTCGAGTTCGAGCCGCTCCATGAGGCGTGCGAGTGTTGCCGGGAAGTCGTCGAGTTCGATATTTGTGAATAACATGCCGTGTAAGAGAACAAATAGATCCGAGACGTGAGCATCGGGCTGTGAACGGCGTGCTTGAGCTTGAGCGGACCATATGGGGAGGACGGACTCTCGCGACGTTGAAAATGGATGGAGTGTCGTCATGCTTTACCCCCAAAAAACGTTACCTCGCATTTTCATAGGAAATTAAAGTAGACGCACCTCTTTACGAAGTGATAAACTGCCCGCAGTTCCCCACCATCGACTTCGCGACTAAGCAACCCGAGGTGATGGTGTAATTTGCCGGTGCCAGGGGTGTCAGCCAATCCTGCAGCGTACCAATCCCGCGCAATGTGCCTCCAACGCTCGACTTCCGGTTCGACATCCAGAGCTCTCGCCGCGGCGACGCCAACACTCGGCCCAGGTGAATCATCAATTCGAGCGGGAACATCATCCGAATCGCCTTCCGCAGTCAGCGCTTGCTCGCTGATAGGTTGGAATTCGCCCGAAGCGATGGCTGCGGGTGCCGTCATTGCTGCGATCGCCATACGATAGCGGGCAAGGTCGCCGAGGGCTTCGAGCCAACCAGACTTGAAGACGTCAAGGTTGCGCTCCTCCAGAAGCATTGAATAGAACTTGTAAGCATAATACAGGTAATCCTGCAGGTGCTCTAGAGCAACAACAGACTGGAAAGATGCTCGGCGCAGCGTCTCGAGTGGCATGTTGAACGCATGAGTCCAGAGCCGCGTGATGATATTGTATTTTGTGGGAATATTGCGCAGTGAGGCAGGAAGGAGTGGTGCTGACGTTAATTGCAGAAGATTATGCATCGATTCGGCGAGTCTACGGTCGCCGACATTAGAATTATCAATCAAGCGGAGGGCGAAAGGGAACGCACGTTTTGTGTTCTGCGACAAATTTGCTCCATTTTTCCTGCTCTTCAGCCTCAGAGTCAGGTTGAGTGTGATTTGGCCGTCTTAGAGAAACCTCGGGCGCCTCCCGGCCATGCAACTTCAAAGCCTTTGCTTCCACATTCATGATGACACGATAGAGCTTCTTGAGTTGAACCGCAAATGCTGAACTTCCGGTTTCCTCTCGAGGCTGCTGTTCAAACAAGGCAGAAGATGCTGAAGAACCATCGGTTGTGGAACTGAGGGTGAAGTTGGACGAGGTGATCGAGTGAGCGTATGATGAAGTCGATGATGCAGACACATATTCTCCAGATGATTTCGGTGTTGGGTGCGGTCGACCACGATCGGAGGGTCTTGCAAGGACGTTAAACCTCACAGGATCGTCCTTTCGGTGATCGAATAGCCTGCCTGCTTGACCGGCGCCTTCCTTTGAAGGTCCCGCACGAGGGGCGTATGAACTGCTACCGTTGTCAGACATGGATTCTGGTTCCGCAGTACGACGAATGGGTATTGGGTCGGCGTCAGGATTGAATAGTTTGCCGTGAGCCCTTGAGGAGCTGGCATGGGTGTGGTTAGCTCTCGGAGAGATATTGGGCGGTTTTCTTCGGCGAGAAGCTTCCTCGACTTCAACGGAGTCTGTACGAGAGACGATAAGTTGGGGCGGGGAGGCCGGGGGTTGCTTTCGGGGGGAAGTAGGTGGTGCAGCTGGTGGTGTGGCTGGTGTGGCTGGTGTGGCTGTACGAACAGCTGGTCGTTCAGAGCGTTCCCTGGGACGAGTGACGCTGTTGGGGGAAGGGTGAATTAGACGGGGGAAATATGATAGGATTAAATAGAAGACGCACGCCGCTTGTCGTCTCTGGAAAGCGATCATCCTGTCAGCTAGATCTGTAGGGGCTGGTTGAGGGAGAGCAGGAGTTCTTCGGGGGGAGTGTTGAGGAAATTGAGGGAAATCCGGGGAGTTTAGATCGCGCTCCTTGCCCTTTCTTGAGTCCTGCATGAGTGTTGAGAGCAGCGGATACTGCGAGGGAGATGTGTGATTTGGCCTGCGCAGTAACTAGCATTCCGCAGCTGCGCCGCAGATTCGACGCGATCGAGATTCCGTCACGTGCACATTACTAAGCTCCTCCTCCTCAGACTCGGTCATTGCTCCCCCGAGTTCTCCGCACATCGTAACATGCGTTGCCATCCCCGGTGCCAGTACAGCGAGTCCGTTCTCCCGAAGAATTTCTTCGTCTCAATTGCACTCAGGTTCGTTAGAATGGTGTCGTGTTATTACTGTAAATCGTAATACTCTAGTCTACTCTTGCACAATGTCTTCCTTCCGAGGCTTCGAGTTTTTCAGTTCCTTACCCTGCCCTATGATACTCTGCGCCTCATCGTCTATGACAATGCCTGCGAAGTCGTACTCGTAAATCAATCGCGTAAAAGTCTCATCCGAAGAAGAATCATACCTAGCCCTTCCTCGCGAACCAGTCCGAGCACATGCTCAAGTTCAACGAACCCGTCCTTGTCTACATCTAGCTTTTTAATCACAGCATGTCCTACCTCTTCGTCAGGTTTGTGCTTGATCACTGCCAACGCCTTTTCCAAGTCTTGGACGGATATTCGACCTTGTGGGTCACACGAGATCAATTGCAAACTGTTACCCACGCGTTCGTCATACTCCGAGAGCTGGGAATCAATTTTCGTCAACATCACACGAATCCGCTTGACAAGTGGTGTCGTCGGCAACTTCGCGTCCTGAAGCCGCAGCAGTGTTCAGCGTGACATCACAACAATGTCAAATGAATACAAACCTCTTCCGAGCTCAGGTTCTCCTCCATTAGGCCTCTTAATTCGTCGCGTTCTTTGATAACGCTAGACTTGGCGGATAAGATCGAAAGCGCCTCCCCTAGCTCTGCAAGTTGCTCGGTCGTCATGCGAGCGTCTTCCTCGGGAACGTCGGCTCGCAACTGGAAAAAAAATAAGTGAACACTCTGGGAGAGTGAAGATGGACAAACCTCTGACTCTGGCAGAAGGGATTCTGCCATACGCATTTCCTCCTCCCTTTTCGCTTTTTCTTCCGCTTCTCGTTTCACACGACGAGCTTCTTCCTCTTTCTGCTCCTGCTCCTCTTCATCCTCAATGAGTTCCTCTTGTTGCTGCAAAACCTCCAGCTTCTGCTTGTAGCTAGCCTTTTCAGAGTCGACTTCCAGTTCCGCTTCGCTCAGCTACGCACAATTTGCCGTCAATAAACTTTGTACAAATGTTAAAAGGAAGTTTGCACACAAGATTGTCGGGCAAGCTGCACAACACGCTTTCCAAACTTTTCACGACAACACTTTTGCCATCCTCGCCTTCCCCTGGCTTCCTATCAAAGTAGAAAGCTCGCCCAAGGACAAGGAGCACACCAGAAACGCGATTTTTCAGGTGCAGATTAATCCATGTGGCTAATTCGTCTCGTAGTCGCGCAGGTGAAACGCCAGTTGTACGAATCCCGCGCGATTGGCTGGCATGCTGCAACTCAGATGTCGATAGTGCATCAATCCCTTCAGAATCAATCAGCTGGTCGTCCCGTCGGAGCTGCGATAACCGTGCTCGAATGGTTCCGCGAAGAAAATTGTCAGTGCCAAACGCGTTGAGACCCATGTATCGAGACATGGATACCAGTTGTGGTCTTGACAAGTTATCCAGAGTAAGATCGTCATCGAAAAGTTTTGCGACATTGATAATATCATCAGTTGACGGTGATTCTCCTGTAGATCGAATCTGCTGGAGGGTTAAATATCCCAGCGATAATTATTGTGTTTGTCACCTTGCGAAAGAATTCTTTAAATGCGTCAGAGCCGATGATATGTGCATTGGCTTTCAAGCCCGATTCACGTAACGTCTCCTGAAGGAATTTGGCCATCTCCAACCGCACACGGAGCAATTTTCGCTGCTTCTCTTCCTAAGTGGTAAAGTCGAATTTAATAATGAATAATGACCTTCGCAACGACATCACGGACCGCGGCAAATTTGTCTTCAAATGTTGACGGCAGCATATTCGGGAAGAGCTTCAACGCAACAGGCAGCAAAAATTCCATGAATGGCACAATTAGGAATACTGAGAATGGGATAAGTCGCAGTAAATCCTGCGTGGTCCTCTTTAACTATGCACCGTGGTTTTGAAATTAATTCTCACAAACATGACCAATAGCTCATATGGGATCATACCTGCCTTCGTTCACGTCTCGTGAGCGCCTCGCCTTGCAGTATTTTCCACTGCAACCGTGCAGATATTCGAACCTCGGAAACGAGCAGTTTGGAGCCATGCCAATAATGTGCGGCGCCTTCTTTGACAACCTTCCAAACCCGCGTCGGCAGGGGAGGCTTCACGACACCACCCGGGGACGCTGGGAGTGATGATTTAGGATCTGAGAGGGAATGGTCGTCTGCTGATGCATTCTTGTCGATACTATTGTGCTGTGAAGCATCCTTCGTGCTTAGAAAGCGTCTATGCAGCGCAACTTGAGAGTGTTTTTCTAGTGTGCGGTGTTGAGAGATATTATGGGAGAGATTACGGTAAACATGAGCGCTAAGTTGCAAACTGGAATAGTAGCGAGGGATGAGCGGCGTACGACGAGGCAGCCATACAGACATAGGAAAAGTTTCTCAACATGGAAATCGTGCTTATCGGCAATTTCGGCACGATCATGACCCAAAAAGGAACTGCCGCCACCGTTGCCTTTCTTTCACGATCTGTTTCGTAGACAGCCGTGGCCTCTGGCATTCCATTCCTTAATGTTCGATTTGAATTAACGTATCAGCCTTCCCGCGTTGGTGTATAATTACAAATCTCTGCGATTGTTGAGGACATGCCATCCGTGAAAACTGCCACCTTCCTCTCTCAGGATCGTGGCATTCGCGGGGTGTGCCCGTATGTCGGCTCTTGTGGATCCCAACGTGGTCAACTACACAGCGTGCGATTTGCGTCCTGTTGAGCAGTCTAGCTGATTTCCCTTCTATTCCTGCAAAGATGATGTGATAGCACGCATCATCGCGAAGCCGCCAAGAGAACGGGCAAGGGACGTTCGACTTCCCGCATTTCAATAGGCTGTGATGATGGGGAACTGGCCGTGGCTGTATCTGAGTACATGTCGTGAGTCCCATCGTCGGCTGTACTCCGGTCCAGAAGACTTCGTATGCCAGTACTCGATGCTGGCGTAGGTTCTTGGACGCTGTAAGGTGGTGGAGAATCGATCCCGGTAAAAACCGTGGTCCTTTCGCTCTTCAGTTGTCGCTTCAATAATACGAATCCGAAGAAGTACAGGAGAGGTAGAAACTGTAGGGATTCGTGTTCACATGACAATGAAATGAATCGATCTGTTAATGACTTACGATTACCCATGCAATCCAAATGTTAGATACCAAATCAAGATCAATGCCATGTTTAGTGACCTGGGTCCATTCAACGGAAAACCCGGTTCTAACCTATGCAAAAGTATAATTAATATATCACACACAGAGCAGGCCGTGGTGGCTGACCTGGAAGAATGCAAGCCCAATAATGACGATGCCGAACGCAGCATGGACGAAATTCGGCGGTGGATGTAAGCGTCCGTTCTGAGGTTTTACGAAATGGATGAACGATCCAAGACACAACTGCAGGAGGTACAAAGGCAACAGCAGAAAACCGAGGATCTGGGGTGGGAGTCAGCCTTTGACAACATAGTATTGCGGGTATTTGAGAAACCTTGTGAGCATCATTCACATGGCCTTTGCCCTGGCCAGCGACGGCAAGTGGTCCTAAAGCCCAACCAACAATCACCACGGGGATGCTGAAGACAACTTGGCTGATCCAATGGTAATTAAACCAGCGAGTTGTAAATGTTCTACCCCATCGCGCCACTAAAGCACCCAAAGGGAGAATGAATAAAAACCCGATCACCGAAAGGATAGCGTGTCCAATGATAAGTTTGTCATATTTCGTCAATGGTTTGCCATCATCTGGCCCGTGTTCCGGATCTGAGCTCGATGTAGGGGTTGCGCTAGTTGTAGTTGAAGAGGACGTTGTGCTGCTTGCAGATGGTGGCAAGCCTGTTGCGGTTGGCCCCGACGTTGTAACCGAATCATCGAGTTCACCGAGAAGGTTGAGATGGAATGCTCCGGAATCCTCGTGCTGGATGAGAAACGCGTCCGGGTTAGCTGTGTTCGGACTGGTGACACCAAGCGCCCAGATGGCCGACTGGTTGGTGTCACTATTCTTGGGTACTGTGAAAGCTAACGAAGGAGAAGCTGACGCTAGCTGCAGTAGGACTGAATATGCATTCGCTTCTCTTTCACGGCAATGGATCCACTCACCGCAGTTAGTGGCATGAATATCGAAGCGGTTCGAGGAGGAGATCTGTCTGGTTTGGGCTCCACTAAACCGTCAGCGGTTCTTTGGGACATTACAACAGTCCCATCGGAATTTGGCCACATTATAACCATGCTGGAGTCCTGCATAACGGTTCCAAATCCGCTGTGAAATCGTCAGTATAATTAATACTTCACAAGCACCGTTAATCTCACATCGCCATCCAGCCCATCTGAGCTAGAGCCGTCATTCGGTCTATTCGAATAATACTGTGAATATCGAAACTGGGCATAGATAGAGGTGAGGTTTATTTACAAGTCACTGAAGTGCCATTCACGATCGCCGTTATGCACATCAGGTAACTGCACCACGAATCGCCTTGCAGCTTGCGAGCCATTGACGTGCCAAGGAATGTAAGAAGGAGGAAAAGCCAAAGACGAGCGTTCCGAAGAGTTTGCATTGCAGAAGAGAAACAAATGACAGTGAAGTGAAGTATAATCGCTGTGCTTGCCAAGTGTCTTCAGGGGATCATCCTAGTGTAGGTTGTCGAAGATGAGCACAAACCAACCTTCATGAGAAGGTAACATTCGAGTTTCACGCGCGCGAGTTCGCAGGAATGCGGTGCATGTTCCCACAAAGCACCGTGGGTTGAGAATAAACAGGGTGTCCGGCAGGTTTCTCACCTCGAGATTGAGTCGGGAGCCACATGACATGATTTACCATCACCATCTGATAATGAAGGATTCACATTTCGATGAAGCGGCCGACCGCAATAGGTATATGTGTCGGTCTTGGATGACTTTTTGAGGAAGGTGGGTGCCTATAAATATCTTTTCTTGACGGAGTGTGAGAACAGGGCTCCAATACTCGCGTGTGGAATGGATGTAGTCTTTACCCCTCTATTCTTTATTTCAATGAACCGAACACGTCGTACATGACAGAAAGTAGCAACATGACCTTATACAAAGCCTTGGCGCAGGTACATTTTATCGCTTACTCGAAGATCCACTCTGCCTTGTGGTCGGTATACTGAACGATTCCCTCCGGGAACCACCTGCAACAAACGCCGGCGTGAGTTTTAAGTCAAGTATCGAAAAGAAACAGTCCTGACAGGGCAATTTCTTTCTCTGCACTTTCAACGGCGTCGGAGCCATGGCAGATATTGCGGCCTACCGCGAGTGCGTAATCGCCACGGATTGTCCCTGCATATCGGCTGAGTACACACATTGTGCTGTAAAGAAGCTGGTCATACCTGGTGCCGACGCGAGAGGGTTAGTTGCTCCGAGCATGACACGACCGGTCTTGACAGCATCAAGGCCCTCCCACACCATAGCAACAACTGGCCCAGACGCCATGTACTTGATCAGGCCAGGGAAGAACGGCTTGCCCTTCAAGTCCGCATAATCTGTGACGATCGATTAAACACGACATCTGTTGTTCAGGAGATTGCCCACGCTTTTCCAGGTGCTCCGTCGTGGCATGAACAAGTTTCATTGCGATAAGCTTGAATCCACGCTTCTCAAAGCGAGATATGATTTCGCCAACAAGGGCACGTTGAACGCCATCAGGCTGGGGTTCAGCGGATTTGTTTGAGTACACAGATTTGAAACACAAGACAAAAACAAACCTTGACCATGATATACGTACGCTCTTGCACTGACATGGTGGATTTGCTTGGAAAAACAGACGATGATAATGGTGAGATGAGTGCGATGGAACGATGGAGACGATTGCAACGATTGCAAGTGGTTATGCGTCGACCACGTGCTATCTGAATCGGGATCTTCCATTTACGTAGTAAACGCTCAACTACATCCATGAACATCTTCAAGGCTGGGCCATTGGGGCCATCACTTGCTCCACGCATACGGAGGTCCAAGTCTTTATTCCGATGGATTAAACCATTGGCGGAATGGTACGCGAATATAGCTGGTTACAGGCAGATGGGGTTGAGGTATGACGACCTTAGTGAGTAGCGTTGTCGGTGCCATTCTTTTACATTTATTAACCTTATGTTTACAGTCGTTGAAGAGCGACCCGACGTGAAAAAGGTGCAATAGGACACCTACTTGACTTTCAAATTGTTGACGGACTGTTTTCACCAGGCGATTTCTCGTTTACCAGCGAAAGAAGCCTACGACCGTGAATACCGCTTCCGCCTTGCGTCGCAGTGCAGCATCGTGCATAAAAGTCTGCCAAAGGAGCAATGGGTAAAACCAGAGGATGTGCGTGGCATTTCATGTCTCAATGGGCTTCATTCCTTACCGTGACTTTCCCGGCAGGATGTTCGATACTTGACACCACACATCGAAGAGGTCGTGAAAGAGGATCAGGAGAGAGAGAAATGGGATACCATTGCTGTGGAAAGGAAGTAGGCGTTTGAAGATACGTAGAGACAAGCGGGAAACCGTGAATATATTAACCGCCTTGCTATCTTCTTTTTCTCTCCGCGCTGCAAATTTGTGCTTCAGTGATAAGAATTAAATTAAGTCACCAAGTTGACGGTGTGGAAAGTATTCTCATCGTCCGACTATCCATTAAGTTGACGGGCTAATTGAATGGCCTTGTGACAGTATGATCGTCGGAATCCCTCTTTCGTCTCACCTAACATCATGGCTTTGCAGTAACTCACTCGTAACGACATATTCTCATCCAAATCACGGCAATGCATCCACAGCTCACAGAAAAAAACATCAGTCAGTGTTCCATTATGCAGAGCGACTTTGGTCTTATGGTTGTTACAGTTTGCAAAGACTTCATTGAAGCACTCGAGCTCTGCCACCGCAACAGCTGGGCACGACTGACTGGAGGATGCAACGAGGCAAAAACAGAATTGAATCTATGTTTGCGAAAGGCTGTTAGTAGTTTTACTGCCATTGATGAATCAGCTTGTAACCGCTTCTTTAGAGGCTGAATCGCGCTGCGAACAACCGCGAGATGGCGAAGACCCGCAAAGATCAAGTGAACAGGAAAGCGGAAGAATTTAAAGCTGATAATTAACGTTACGTGCGTTATGAAATACCCATTCTCCGAACGCAAGATACGACGGCGGGTACGGAAGCTCAAGCCCAGGTCCAGACATATTGGCTACAGGAAGGGCCAGTTATATTAAAATCAGCTACACATCCTTGCCTGTAGTACTAGCCCGATACTACCTCGGCTTCGCAGAATTCATCGGATCAAATCCTTTCGGAAAGACTTGACGTACATTTACATTGATGCGTGATGTTTGAAGGTACTCTGCGAGATGCTCCCATCCATCCTGTTCACTCCCTGATGACTGTAGGTGGGGGGGTACCGTCCCTTCGAGAATTCGAGGTACACCTAAAGAAAGCGCATATAGCTTCAATACCTAGGTAAATTCAGAAGGATCCATAGTTCATTACCATGGTACGCCCTCCGGCACCCTGGGCCAGCCATAACGAGTGCGTCACCCGAACGTAAAAGAATCGGTACAGGCTCTACATCGCGGGACAAGCCTCCCACCAGGAAGATAGCAGCATTGCCCAATCTATTCGCTTAGTTATTGGGAAACCGCTGTCTAAGCAAAACTTACGATAGGGAGACCAGGGGAGACGTGGCGCAAACTTCTGAACGGTCTACATGGCCCATAAGAGTGTCCTGGTGAGTATAATGGTGTAAGTATGACGTCTGGAAAATACATGTACGCAGCACGGGAAGAACCTTGAGCTGATAGTAGTTGACGATTCCAGCGTCTGGTTCTGGAAGTTTCAATGAGATGTCGGATCACGAAACTGGAGGATGCATGTCGAACCGTACGTAGCATCCCACGATTCCCACTCAGGACCTCCTGGTCCCCAGTCTGATTCGTCTTGGTGTGGTTTGGTGTCATGTGAGGCGAAAACATCTGCCCAATTGATTTGTCGAACAATCCTCTTGCAAATCTGCGATACAATACCGTCTACCCCTACTTTGTCTCGCTTGAAATCGTATTGCTTGCTGCCCCAATGATAATACCAGCCAATATTTGCCCAACGCAGCTTATAGAGAAGTTCAGATGCACGGGTGGGGCGGACAGTTGGAGATGGTGCAGCAGGCAGTTTGAGCTCTTGAGATAAATCGTCGAAGTTGGACGGGTCTGCAGGTTTATTTGAAACAAGTTGGCGGGGACCTGGTGGTTCAGGCTGCTTTGCAGCATTTTCGGAGGTGACGGCGCGGGGTAGTATTAATTGCTCAGTTAAAGCCTCGCCGTGTGTACGATATCGGACGTGGGTTGACCAGATGCCTTCTCGCGGAAGGACGTAGTGTGTGTCCAGGCTAGTTTCATTCGGTGGTCGAGCGTGGTCGCAAAGGCTCCAGCTGACTAGCTCTCTTTGACATTCATGTGACAGGTATCCTGGAAGCAAAACGAGACCTAGAATTATGAAGGAAACTCGGCTCAGCGTTATTTGACATCACTTTGGTTTCTTACCAGGTATTTGTGGCAGGAGAAATATATTTCGACCCTTTCCATCTTCGTCGATCGTGCGAAGGGGCCTAATTTTTGAGACGTCAGCACTCCCTTTCCATCCACCTCGTTCGACTTCTTCTATTCTGTCATTGTCAAGAAGGGCGAGATCCAGTATATCCGAGAGATCAGGTCGAGGGAACTTGGCTTTAAATCGTTTTTCAGCCGAACGGAAGGGTGTCCAATCGAATGCCTCATTAGGCGGCCGTTCACGAGTGGACTTGAAATAATTTCTACGGGCTTTCTTATCACTGCTAAGTTGCATGATCGTGTTGCTCGTGCCGGGATGGACGCAGGAGTCAGAGCAGCTTGGCACGTGGCATCTCACAGCAAGAATCCAGCATACCCAACGGCATATTCCAGCCCACTCCAGCTCCTCTTATAATTTGTTCAATGTTCCGATGGGGAAAAACCCAGTTTACAAAAACAGTGGAATATGGGGGGATCGCAGCTCATAATGCAATGTTATACCTCATCATGGCATGCAGTGTCACCGTCGTGTCATTTCTTCTTTTTCCCTCCAGCCTTCTTCTTCTTGACCCCTCCAGCACCTGATCCGGCAGCCACAGTACTGCTCCCTCCTCCAGATGGCGTGCCTGCTCGGCTTAAACCTTCATCGTGTGGTGTGGTTGTGTTTGGGACTGGTCCCCGTGCAGGTTGTGGTGGGGAGGGCCGCCGATTCTGCATCTTTTGCATGAGAGTATGATTCAGAGATTCGAACCTATTAAGGAAGATGGAGGAGTGGGTTTTGAATTTTAGACACTGTGTATACCGCCATAGTGATTGTGCATATCAAATTGATGTAGCACGTAAACACAGGATGGACGGAGGGGAAATACGGCAATGAGTATATGGACTACAGAGCCAAAATACGGACGCACGGTGACATTGTCAGTGATTTTGAGGACTAGTTTTGCCTCTCCAGGCTTCCACTTGACGCAATATCGTGTCTTAAGGAAGTTGAGGATATTGCGTCAAATGTGGAAAGGCTTATGAAGTAAATGGCTCACCTCATTGGGGGACTTGGAATACAACGCCTCTGCTGCCTCCTGGTAATCTTGCCATGATTGAATGTAGACCATGGAACGTTGGAAAGGTGGTCGAAGTGTGGCAACTTCAAAACCGTCCAGCGTCCGCGTCACAGTCACAAAGTCACTGGACTCCAACCAGCATCGCACTGTTCTGGTGCCTGCAATATTTTCGTGACACCTGGATAAGAGGGATTAGTTGATTGGTAGTATTCGATTAGGTTCAAATAACATAAATATGTCAAATTTGGCGTTATCCAGCAAACACGGCAGCCTAGCCCAACTAGTGATGACTCTACCTTAAACCATGCGTTCGAAATCCTCTGAATTGAGAAGCTTGCACGACGGTTTACCTTGCGATCTTTCCCCGTGCTTAAATGACCGAAGTTGCACGGAATGACTGTCGGGATATTCGGCTAAGGATGAGCTCTCATATTCCGTCTATCCGCATCCACAATGTATCACACATTGCTAGCTAGCCACTGCAATTCATCGACTGTTTTTCTCCACTGGCATTCCTCTTCACTGTAGATCTCGTCTTGATTTCTGTTTGCGCCGCTCTAGCCCTTGTGGTCATTCACTTCAGTGCTGTCCAAAACGCTTGTTGTAACAAACCCATTGATTGATTGCTGGATACTCGGAATCCATACATCTACCACGCATGGTGTCCTCCGCTCACAAGTATACTTTGGAACGGTCCTACTCGTCAAACGCTGTCCAACTGTGGTTGCAAGAAACGATACGTACTCGCTACCGGTGCAGAACGTCGAGGCATTCGATGCCAGCCACGCGATAACTCCCCTGAGTTCGTCTGGTCTTCCGATTCGTCCCAGGGGATTCAAGCTGGACCACTTGTCCAGTAAGTGAGGCTGCTTATCGAGATATGCGGCTGTCATGCTAGATGGAACGAATCAGCTCAATTCGTCGTCCGAAAGAACATCCTCACTTCGTATAAATGTGCCCGGGAGATAACGAATTCACTCTAATTTTCTTCGGTCCCAACTCGCACGCCATGCTACGAGCCATTTGCAAGACGGCCGACTTACTCGTGTTATATGCGACCCAAGCATGATCCTACAAATTTTGGGGGTCTTATGTATGATTCTTTGTGAAGTTATTCGAACGACGAACTTTATTTGTGATGCTTCCGCTCATCGAAGCAATGAGAATGATGCTCCCTGGTGTCCCAAACCTAGCCATTTGCCGCCCCGCGGCTTGTGCAGTGTACAGTACACCATTGGTATTGACATTCATTACCTATTTTCAGAAGATTAGCAGCGGACTCGGCTTGTATGCACCTTGTCAGATGGAAACCTTCTGAAACTCAGCAGCAGGATAATCAAGACAGTCCGCCCCATGCAAAATACCCGCCGCCGCTATGCATATATCCATTCGTCCTTCCTTATCGGCAATCGCCTTGACCTTGTCCCACAGAACTTCCTGCTGCGTGACATCGACGTTGACATATTCCAAGCGTGCACCTGTAACTCCAAGTCTCTCAACATATTTCCTCGTCGCCTGCCATTCCGGACCCGGATTTTCTGGCAAATCCAGACAATACACAATAGCACCTGCCTCGCACATTGTCTCAGCCATTTCGAGACCCAGTCCACGGTTTGCGCCTGAGACTATAGCAACACGGTTGCTGAGGTCGAATTCTTTCCACAGCGTTACTCGAGGCCTAAATGACGGATCCTCCGCAGCTCGCAAAGCCGCCTCTACACCCACGGGTGCGAGAGGGGAGATACTCTGCGCTTCGCGAAGCCTCGTCACTGAAATGGTGAAAGGACGGCTCGAGAATATGCGAGGTGTGATGAGGTACCCTCCTCTCAAGGCAGACGCACGAGTCATCACTCCAATCGTTACGCAGCGGAATGGAGACATGGCAAAGTGTGCGAGCGAGAGAGAGACTTTGGCCAGCCAGATATTTACGACATTTATGTGGTTCTCGATGCTCTCTACCATGTGCGAAATTACGTCATTTGCGATGTTTCGACTCTCAGGCTAATATACAGTAGTTGGAGAGAGGTGTCAGTGGAATTCATACAAACAGTCATTATGTGCATATTAGATAATACCGATCCATGTCTGCCGATGCTTCCTTGAACTCTTAATGGCGACCAGCGAGAGCTGATATTCTAGCGATCTTTGCGTAGCTCTTTTGGCACCTTCACAAGCCATGGCGTCACCCTCGCGTTCAGACGCCTGAGACGGTACGTGCCCCAATTTATAGGGGGCGATTCACCATTCCAGAGATCGGACAGCTTGACGATTCTTTCCTCATCGTCCAGATCTACCACCACCATTGACTTAATCGTCTGTTGTTTCAATGAGCTGAAGTTCACGTGGACATCACTGAGGTTGAATGAACCTTCTTAAGTCCTATTAATTTGAAGGTGTATTCCTGGGTTTGGGCAAATACGATGCGATTAGGGTCATAATGCGATTGCATTACTCTGTTTGAGACAGTCGTTGACTTGGAAAAGATCTTGGGCTGACAGGCGGTTAGCAAAGCACCACTTCGGTTGCGAGATACGAACCATGGCAAACCACTATGACACAATGAGGTGACCTTTAGGGTGACTAGGGAACAAACACGTTACGCACCTGTGGAACAACCTCATCGAGGCCCTTGCAATGCGACAATGGGTCCTGGCAGATCGAACAGCATGTATCAAATTCGAGAAGGAAGAGGGAAGAAATCAAACGAACTTCAAATTCGGCGTCCTTGCTCCAACTCCTCTGGAATATTTCAATCGTTGGTCTACATTCAAACAACTGCGCATATTGGGCACGAGCAGAGGTCGGACGAGTACAATACGCACCTCTCGTACATCATCCATGACTTTCTTACGCCGCCCTTCAAGTTCAACTGGAGATCCCCCTGAGGAAAAGCTGGCTCGGGCAATATCGGAGTGCCTATGGTGCATTTTAGCGCCAGAGTAATGTGCACCGCCTGCTGCTGAGCCTAACAGCGCGGGGGTCGGGATAGGATTTGGCACAAGAGCCGGATGGAATGTTTGTGTGGGGGACTCGGACGGTGAGCTGGGTGTTTTCATTGCGATTGATGTGGTTGGGGACAAGTTGAAGGCAATCAGCCTCGACCTAGAACACGACGTCACTGCAAGGAGTCATCGCTTACGTCATCGGAGATCGGTGCACACATTATAGCATTTCGAGAGTTAGCAACAAATGACGGTAGTACATTTCATCAACGATCTTCCACAGTCTCCTCTTCACCGCTCGTTCAACGAACTGCTTAGATTATGCCGACAACGCGTCATTATACACGTGTGTAATTAATTTCCATTAGCTTGTCCTTGCCAAAGACCATAAGTCTTTCCCGGAGTCGTTTGCCACAGTCGAATCGTGCCTACGAAAAGCATGGTCACGTCAGGATAGAGACACAACGGATTAATGGGGTACTCACCGTCCTCTGATAAGATGAATGACCGAGTATCGTAAGTAATGTATTATGAGTGTAAACGTCAAGGAACGCACCACTGCCACTTGCGTACAACTCCCCGTCAGGGCTAAAACCAACGCAATGCACGGGTCCATGGTGGCCTTTGAGAACTTCACGTTCTTCACCATCCATTCCGTGAACTCGCACCCACTCATCTCCTAAACTACCTGTAACAAATCGGTCTTGCAACACGGGATGAAGAGACGCAGACGATGGCGAATACGCCAGCTCGAGGTTATGTGCTGGACCAGATGACGGAGATTCCATGATGAACGACACGGTCTTTCCTGAGGTCACAACTAATCGATGTGTCTGTGGTGAGAGCTCCATTGACGTGATCGCAGATGGGAATTTGAGCGTTGTAACTGTCTGCCGTGTTCGTAAATCCCACCACCTTTCGGTTAAAAATCCGGGCTTGCCGTCAGCGGTTGGTAATATGCGAGAAATACACACTCACTTCACCCAACCATCATCACCCGCTGACACTCCAGTATATTCACCGATCCAAACGACACTTTTGACTGTACCATCGTGGCAGAGATTATTACTATCACCTCCCAAGAAGTCTGGTGCTGCATCTGAACGGTTGAGGTCAAAGATTCGGACCTTCTTCTCTTGACCACCTGTCAACAGATGCGATGCTGTCGGTGACATCGCGACGCTGCGAACGATATGATTGTGGGGAAATGAATGTAAATATTTCCCAGAGTATGTGTCCCATATCTTCCTGAAGATCGAAAAAGTGATGAATAAATTGGAGATGAAAGTCGTAACCATTGACTCACGCAGTAAAATCAGCACTGCCCGATGCCGCCTTGGATGAGTCCTGAGAGAGTTTTGTACACCAGACCGCGCCTTTGTGACCAATAAATGTCCCTATCCAATCCCCAGTCCAGTCTCGCAACATCGGGTTGCCATCTTTACAACTCGAAACGAGCAAGTAAGAGCCGTCGTCGTCTTGAAGGGAGAACGAGAGGTGAGTGACGGGTCGTGTATGGCCTGGCGCGACGAGGGGTACGGATTTGGGGGGATAAGACATTATTTGATGCGCTGGGGTCGTGATACAGGCGCGCCGCGCACTGAGAGAAAAAAAGAAGGGAGACGGAGAAGGTAAGTGTTTGCAGCAGCTTGTGAGACTAACACTCTCTCATCCACCACGTGGTACTTTACGGAACCAATATTATTCATTATCCTAGTCCACTGTTGTCCACACTCGCAGCACATCCTCGTTCTCTTCAAGGGAACCCACAAGTCTACCCACCATCTGCGCCGATTCCTCGTCCACTTCGCTCACTGCACCTTCCGGATTACGACGATATATCAGCTCGCTCGCAAGGATATGATTTGCAAAACCACTCTCAGAAACTGCCGCGGTGATGCCGTGCAATAAATTGGGCGGACCAATGATCTGTTGATAGTCGTCAAATCTTACTCAATATATCTATCGCAAAATGCCAACCCACCTCGACTCCCGTAGCTCCGTCCACCTCAAGAGACTTTTCAACATCCTCAGCTCCGGCCTCAACAGCCGTTTCCCACAGCCGTTCGAACTGTTCCTCGTTGTCCTCGACGGCAACTCTGATGAGTCCTTTCCTTTGGAAGAGAAAACCGACAGGAGACAATCTTCCACTGTTTTCCAAAAATTTCAGACATTACATCAAGTTACAAGTGATTGACTCGGTTCATACTTGTATTCACCAAGTATTTCACGCATTCGTTTGCTTGTTCGGGTCGCGTTATCGGTGAGGCATTCTCTTGACGGATTCAGGAAATTGAGTCGGTGAAGAATTGAGATCTCACATTACAACGCCAACTGATCCAGCGACCATCGCCTCATAAGTGGTCGACCCTTGAGCGTCCCGTCCTTTACCACCACCAGCCTTGTACCGCAGACCAGTCAGTTCGCCTTAATTCAACCAATGAATGGCATGTACCCTAGTGAGAGCCTTTTCAACGTTATCCTTGGGTACCCCAGACGCTTTTGCCTTCCTTAACGCTGTTGCTAACGCCGCGTTGAGTTCAGGATTTGCAGAACCACCATCTGACATTGAGTGTTTGAGTCAAGTAGAAACATCCAAACTTTGACTAAACTGACTTCTGACCGCGACGGCAATGTCCTGGTGGCCATTAGAAAACGCATCGCTGATAAAATGAAGTATCCTTACGCGACTGGCCTTTGCAAATACGTTAGATTTCTTTACGTCGTTGGCACCCTTTCTGTCCTTGATTTTGGACCACTAAGGCGAACTCAGGACGAGAGGACAATGTCTCAACGACATGCTCACTTTGTTATGGCCGGATTGAATGGAAATAGACGACGAAAACCATCGTCGAGCAGAAAAAATGGCAGTTCGCATGAAGATGTGACATCCGCGTGACCGCATACATAGAGTGAAACACTGAAACTTATGTCTTTATTTTATTACTAAATTGAAACGCGTTACTACAATTTGTACAATGTCGCGCCATTCGGTCATCGCACCTACACCTAATAGCCAGGTGAGATAAATTGGCGCGAAGAGGCTCACATACGTACCGACATCACCGCAGGCTAAATTTTTACCAATTGGACCGACCACCTGATAACCCACTACGTCCTTTATGACTCGAAGGTGTTCAGCGGTCAGAGGGTGTTCGTACATCAGTGTGTTCATTGCAGGAAAAATATATGTCGGTGTGCTGGGTGAAAGTGCTCTCAGTAGTGACGTCTGAGAGGTTTTAGATCATGCTCAGTAAGCAGTTGAATTTGTGGTAACACACCACAAGATTATCACATATTCCGCCAGCGATTTTCGCCAAAGTATTGGCAGAGCATGGAGCCACTAGGACAACATCGGCCCAGCGACGAAGTTCGATGTGAAGTATGGGATCACCGATTTTGAAGTCACCCTGTCAACATCCTCCGTAGCCGTCCCAGGCGTAACGAAGATAACTAGGAGGCTCACGGTCCATTCATCTTCGTCTTTCCACACCCTCGAGCCCAATTTTTCTATCGCATGTTGATCATAAAATTCGAGAGACGGTTTCGTAGCCACGACCTCTACACAGATATTTGCATGCTAAGGTTAAAGTTACCATTGGAACTCCATTCTTTCTGGTCTGACGGACATGCAAAAGTTCCTCCACAATAAGTGGCGCCTTGACAGAAGCGACACTCCCCGTAGTTATGAGGAGCACATGAAGATGTCCTGTGCGACGATTTGAAGATGACTTAAATGTCGGCATGCGAAAGTTTAATGAGCCAAGTGTCACACTTTGTGACATTTTAATCTTCAGCTTCGTGACTCTTCCTCGTCAACACGCATTCGAGATGGATCGGCCACACGCGTCAACCCATGCAAAGCGAGGGCGCGGCAGAGGGGTACTCAACACGCTAGGCAGTGCTTCTAAGAGCAGATCCCAACGAGAACAGCGATCCAAAATGGAATTACTTCCTTCAGTTAGTCGTAGCAGTGGCTTGGAGAGGGATGGTGACGCGTAAATGCCCCTCTGCTTTCTGTGGATGAAAATTGCATCAGATAATTTCAGGCTTATAAACACGCAAACTCAAGAGGAGTACTGGGCTTTTGTGCGGGATAAAGTAAGTAGGCTCATTCGGACCCAGATGATTCAAGCGAACAGCTCACATTTGAAGATCTGCGAGCATTGGCTTCGTTATCCCCTTGAAGGAGAAGTTAGCGATAGAAAGTTAGAGTGTGAGAGTAATCTGCTCATCTTGCTGAGTAAAGATCTTCCATCTTGTATTTTTTGATCTGTGGAATTCTCAGATTTTGCTCAAATACAGGAAAGCTCAGAGAAGGTCTATTGGCCGCGAAACGGGAAGACGAATTCGCACTTAATGGTTTGGTTATACACCTTGATGATGTTTAAGCGTTTTGATGCCTTTGTATCAGTTTATGAATGTTCTCTCTGTCTTGGAGTCATCTTCCGCTCCCCGATTCACGCAACCTCACCCGTTTCACGCCTACCATCACTCTATCTCTCGCAGAAGCAACGGGATATTCCTTCGCCAAATGATCTAAGTTCTGAAGCAATTTCGGAACGAGCCCTGACGACTTCCGTCATATCTTTGCTTCACCACCTAAATGAAAACTACCCATCTCAGGTTTCATACTTCAGCCACTTGGAGAGTCTACCGACGTCCTGCTTTGACCAGAAATCTCACTTGTTTGTATGGCTTTTATCCCTCCGATCTGCTATGCAATCTCGCAACTACGTGAAATTCGAGTCGCTCACCCAAACACATTTCCTTTCGTCCATGTTTAAAGACATCCGCGGCTTCGCAGTGGCTGACACACTCCAAATTGCCTTTAACATTCACGAAGAGGCGATACGAGTGTTAATTGATATGCTACGTGCAAAGATGAGGGAAGATGCGTGGAAGACCCTGCGCACGGCTTACCGCGAAGTTTCGTTCGCGTCTGATTCGCGCGATTGGCTCAGCAGAACCGTGATGCTACAATCCGTCTCAAGATCGCACAGAAACAAACGCACGGACGTAGATCTCACAGATTGGATCAATAATAAGGTAAAAGATGGGTACCTCCGCGCCAAGGAAGGCAGTGAAAATCGGTGGACAATTTGTCGAACAAATTCCAAATAGTCAACTACTTTTAAATTTCATGGACCCTACGGCATGATGTGACGGAAACGCGGAGATTATCTCGAATCAAGCATCAAGATCATCAGGTCAACCACTCGTGATAAATCCATTATACATATAAATGGTCGTAAAAAGAATTCGTAAGTTTAGCCGCTACTTGATGTACTCTTCAGACATGGATTCCTTAGTCGGAGGGAGTTCCTTCGCAGCGCCCTCCTCTGCCGCCTTGACAGCCGCCACAAGATCGAAGTGGAAGAACGGTGTACGAGGGGACACAATTCCCTCGGAATCCGATCCGTTGAACCCTACCGCTCTGTGCTTCAATGCGTTCTCCGGATCATTCTGGGTACCATACGCGTCGTGTTTGTTTTGAACTTCCGTGATATCGCCCTGTGGTACGACAGATGCGATTTCTGCGTGATAAGATGCAGCTGGCGTCCCGAACCCAAATCCTCCTGCGACGAGCGCACGGCGGATCCACGGTGAGAGAATATTGGCGAAGTGGAATTCCACACCATGATCGGCCCAGCGCTCGACTTCGTTCCGAGTGTCGATAAGAGCTTGGATGGAGGTCGTATCCACGTGCGAGACCGTGGAGAAGTCCAGGACAATGGCCTTGAGCAGGGGTTTGCCGGCTTCGTGATCTAGTTCAGCTTGGGAATATCCGTGTCTGGGGCCGGGATCGTTCCATGGGCGGTCGCCCAACCGCGTCAAGCTGATGTCCTTCCCGCGCTTCGTATGCTCCTTCACGTAATCAACGATAGCCGAGTTGAGGATAGAAGAGTTGGGATACAAGAAACTCTCCTCGAAGCGGTACACAATGACACCGGGGACGGGTGGTGTAACCTGGATCCCCTGGTGCGTGACGCTCGGCCCCGTATTGTGCGTCAACGGAACGAAAACTTCTCGTGACTCCTTCTCGCCTGAGTCGACGTGGACAACTACTTTCCCAAGGAATTTTCCGCGAGGTCGTGCGACGCGCAGAAGCAAGAGGACAAGAGACGCGATGATGGCCGTGTAAATACCGTTCTCGATAGTGGAGAACACCATCACTAGCACCGTTGCCCACCAGATAATTCCTTCGAGAGGGGAGACGCGCCAGAACGCGTAGACCTGGGCTGGCTTGGCGACGAGGTCTGCTACAGCGTGAATAATGACCGCAGAAAGGCCAGCAGTTGGGATCCAGAAAAAGGCCGGTGTGAGACCGTATAGCGCGACGATGACGACAATGCCGGTGAACCATCCTGCAATGGGAGTGCGAACACCACACTTGGACTTGAGAGCCGTTCGCGAGAAAGAGCCAGTGGCTGGATATGCATTGAAAACGGAGCCGACGGTGTTCGTTACTCCAATGGCAATAAGCTCTTGATTGGGGTCGATCTTGTAGCCGTTCACGCGTCCGAAAGCTAAACCACTGTGTCAGGACGGTGGAACCAATAAATGTGACGAACTACCAACATTTCGATATCGCAATGTGCTCCAGCAACAAAATGATAGTGGCGACGGGCAGATGGCCTGCAAGTGCACTCACGAGTTCATGGTTGATCTCCGGTGGACCCACGTTCTGTAAGTATTCTTGTCAGATTTTGATGTCGATGAGGTGTACGAATCGTTGTAGTTCAACATACTTGGAACCCACGGGGAACGGTCTTCAGAATCTTGATCGGATAGTTTCCGCTCTTGTTTTTCCGATGACGGCAGTATAGCCAGGACGCAATCGTAAGAACGATGATCACGAAACCATTCCTGAGGAGTGATATGAAGAAGAATATTCTCGCTATACAATAATTAAGTAAGGTAACGGTGGTAAAGCGCAAGAGGCCCTCACCTCTGTGAGGGTATCGCCTGGACAGAAAATCGAAAAATATGCGTATGCTGTAAAGAGCAACTAGAGCCGGAAGACCGAATGCTGCGTCCTTTGCGGTTCGGGGCAGACCTTTCAGGGTGTTGATGATGACCTTGTAAGTGACTGCTCGCGTACTGCATCATGGATTAGTATGACGGCTTGGACCGGTGACAGAGGACACTTACTCGAAGCCCGAAATCCCCATAAGACCAGGGACTTGTCCGGCGACGATGTTGAGGGCGGAGCCAGTCATGAAGCCACTCACGGCAGGAGCAGGAATAAATTCGACAATGAAACCGATCCTCAGCAGTCCAATGCCGAGGACAATAAATCCGCACATGAACGCAAGAGCTGTAGCTATGACTTGAGGAGCCCATTTTTTGGGATGCGCTTTGTCAACAGCAGCGATGATCTTAGACACCTCAAGGGACATGACCGCGACTGGACCGATCGATACATCTTTCGAGGTTGCGAAGAACTGTGAAATGAGGAATTAAGGCTATTATGAAATGTACTGTGTGGCCACAACTTACGCAGTAGATGAAGACGCCGACAAAGGCAGAATAAAGGCCGAATTGGGTCGGTAGGGTTGCGATTTGCGCATAGGACATGCTCTGAGGAACGAGCACGATTCCGACTGTGATACCGGCGATCAAGTCACCACTGAGCCAACCAAAGTCTGAGACATAATGGGTGAATGCGAATTTTATTAAATTGGTGGAATAAACGCACTGTACCGAGTGATCCATTTCAAGATGGGGAACAAACTACGCAAATAGTTGATGACCTATGGGGATTCAGGTGTTAACGAATGGTGAACGTCGTGTGTGGAGTTAAGCGCAAAACTTACGCCTTGCTTTGGATCGAACGCGAGGTTATTGATCCATTCCCTCGAGGTGATAGTAGGAATATTTTCCTGAGGATAGCCGATGACGCGCTTTCCGGATTCCTTGACCTTATCGACCGTCGAAGAAGCCATGCTGCTAGGTGGGGACTCGCAGACGGTAAAGAGGAAAGAAGGCAGCGATACGTTCTTTTGAATGACGGAAGATCAGAGCAATCACGCCAGAGAAAGCTAGAGGTTGTATGCCGGGTTCGCCATCAGCACCAGCAAGCACGCAATACCGGTGACAGATGGCGTTCAGGTAAAGTCATCGCCACCGCGGTTCCTGCTCACTCTCATTCGCTGGGAGTCACAATTAGTTCCACAAGATCCCATGCTTAGATCGTGAACGGAATCTTGGTCTCGAATGGTAGACGACTCGGACTCCTTGCGAATTCGCAGCAATTCGAGTTCACATCCAGGCACACCAAGGTTCGCCCCCCCGCACTATCCGTTCTTCCACAAACTGTTCTTCGCTTCGTCTTCTTCAACTTCACACCTAGATCTTTGATCCACCAGAATGTTTGTCGCCGACTTTGCAAGTTGGAGGGGGAAACTGAGTCAGCCACAACGGTCACTGGTGACTAAACGCGGAATCGGATGTCGTGGTTCCGACGCCGCCGCGCACGCGCGCTTGTAAAATTGTTCGTTGCATGTAATAGGGTAAACTAGACAACTATGTACTCATGTAGTGGAATCACATCACTCCACTTCAGCCACCTGACCGTCCCCTTCAGTCCTGAGAACCGCAGACTCGGCCGCCCTGACTGCAGCCGCCAAATCTAAATGAAAGAATGGCGTCTCAAGAGACGCCATCTCCGTCTCGGTTGCGCCATAATAACCTAGATTTCTGCTCGTTCTGCCGGAAGAACTCTCGGAATCTTTGCATTTCATCCTCGACTCAAGATCGACAGTAACCTGTGCTTCTTCGACCGTTTCTTCGTTCCTGCAGGGTATCGCATGTTTCGCTGAAACCATGCCCAGTGGGTTAGCATCTCTGCCAAATCCGCCAGCAACAAGTGCGCGAGCGATCCAGGGCGACAGGATGTTAGCAAAATGGAACTAAAATCCAAGCACGCAATTTTTAGACCGAGTGGCAACACCAAGGGTTTGCATGAATTTACCTCAATGCTCCGATCTGCCCATTTCTCAACTTCGGTTCGCGTGTCAGCTAATGCTTGGATACCTGTCGTATCGATATGAGACCTTTGCGGAATTATCAACACCATCTGGTCCTGAATGGAAGGAATGTGACGTACACCGCTGAGAAATCCAGGACGATGGCTCGTAACAAAGGCTTCGCTGCGTTCGAAGAAATTGGCTCCAAGCCTTCCTCTTCAGCCGTACCTGGGTCATTCCATGGCCGGTCACACGCCTTGACATTGTGCATATCCTTTCCCCTTCGGGTCGTCGTCTTCACGTACTCGACGATAGTGGAGTTCATGATGGAGCAGTTGGGGTAGAGGATGCTCTCTTCGTAGCGATAGACAATGACTCCTGGACGCGGAGGTTCAACTCGTATGCCCGAGTTTAAGACTCCTGGGTTGGGTTGCTTGAGAGGGACATAGACGTCTCTTGATCCGCCCCTCCTCGAGTTTGAATATACGGTCACGCGACCTAAAAATTGACCTCGTGGGCGGGCGACTCGAAGGAGAAGGAGCACTAGAGACGACACAATAGACACATATATGCCATCCTCGATTGTAGCAAATATGGTGACAAGCACTGATGCCAGCCAAATGATGAATTCGATCGGTGAGACTCGCCAGAAGGCAAACACATGGCTCGGGCTGGAAACGAGGTCGGCCACTGTATGGATGATTATGGCGGAGAGCCCGGCCGTCGGAATCCAGAAGAACGCTGGAGTCAACCCATATAGGGCAACGACAACGACGGCACCGGTGAACCACCCAGCAAGGGGGGTGCGGACGCCGCTTTTCGAATTGAGGGCTGAGCGAGAAAACGAGCCGGTCGATGGGTATGCATTGAACACCGTTCCGACAGTATTCGTCACGCCAATGGCAATCAATTCTTGGTTTGGATTTATTTTGTAACCATTGATGCGTCCGAAGGCTAGTAAGCGCGTCAGCGTTGAAACCCTTGGTTTGTGTCTATTGAAGACGACAACGTACATTTGGAGATAGAAATGTGTTCGAGGAGAAGGATGACAGTTGCCGCTGGTAATTGTGGAATCAGAGCTTTCAGTAGATTACTGTCCAAGTCAGGCATGCCAAAGTGCTGCATAGCATATTTAGGGTCAACAGGTTGGAATATAAACTAAAGTTGCTCACCTGGAATCCGCGGGGAACGGTCTTAATTATGGCGATAGGATAAGTCCCTTTGCTGCTGAAATAATGGCTGCTGTATAACCATGATACTATCGTGACTATAACAAGAATTACTCCGTTTCTCATCATGGACAGGAAGAAAAATGTGCGAGCTGCCACAATATCTTTTTCAAAGGCAAGGAACGAATGAATAGAAATAACCTACCTCTAGCAGGGTATCTTTCCGAAAGGTTGTTGAATATTGCTCTGACAGAATACAGGGCAAATAATGCAGGGAGACCAAAGGCGGCATCTATCGTAGTGCTAGGAAGATTTTTCAGGGTATTTACGATGACTTTGTATGTCACCGTTCGAGTACTAAAACAATCGCCATAATTCACATCGACCGTTCAGACATCACTGTTTTTGTCACTCACTCAAAGCCAGTAACGCCGAGTAGATGGGGAACTTGCCCAGCGACGATGTTTATCGCACTACCTGTCATGAAGCCACTGACCGCTGGCGCTGGGATAAACTCAACAAGCCAGCCGATTCTCAAGAGGCCCAAACCAAGGACAATGACACCACAAAGGAAGGACAGTGCCGTTCCGATTTCGGGACCAGACCAAACGCCAGGATGAGATTCATCCAGCTCCTTGATGATCTGTGAGACGGTGAGGGACATCACCGCGACCGGACCTATTGACACGTCCTTCGATGTTGCGAAGAACTGTTATCCTGCAAATGAGCGGGAGTTGACAATGACCCAATAGTCACTTACACAATAAAGGAACACGCCGACAAATGCAGAATACAGTCCATATTGGGAGGGAAGCGTTGCGATTTGCGCATACGACATGCTTTGAGGCACAAGGACCATTCCAACTGTTAGGCCAGCCACCACATCTCCAGATAACCAACCCAGATCTAGAAAGCAATCCATATTCTGATGCATGTAGTGAATAGTCCTGCTCACTGTAGCGCCGGATCCATCGCGCAATGGGAAAGACACTCTTGACATAGCCAATAGACTGTCACGGTCAGAGTGAGTGCAGTGCATGCACAAGATTGAAGGAAAGACCGACATCTTGTTTAAGATCAACTTCTAAGTTCGAAAACCATTGCCGAGGGTTCACCACAGTAACAGTTGGTTCTGAGCGTCCTGATACGACCTTGCTGGCAGATGGGAGCATCGTCGCCACAGCAGCTATGCGTCGTCGACCGCGGAAATTTAGGACTCACAGGGTCTTAAGACAGCGCGGGCGAACTCAAATTAGGAGGGTGACTTGCGCGTTTGAAAGCCCCACAGCCAGATCTCCGGTTCCCCGTCTGTTCCACTCCGCAAATGCTGCAGTGGACCGAAGGATCGAGAAGCAAGCACCTAGAGTCGTCGAGCAGATGAAGCAGAGTCAAGTAGTAGCCAAACTCATGGTCACGGTGGAGCAGCAGAACCGTCGTCTTCAGTTCTTAGAGCAGAGAGATCTGAGCATACTTGATTGGGCAGATGTCGTGACGATGTCGCCATGCATCCCTGACAGTAGCAACTTCACTACCATCCGATTGGGACGGTGACCATTTCCAAGCATGGCATAGGAGCGTCAACCGATTTAGCTTGGTCGAAGAAACTTGCTCGATGCTAGTGGTGACCCAACTGTTGGTTATTGAGAAAACCAAATTGGCCGCTGGCGCTTCTGTTGAGTCTCGTAAGGTAGGGTGACGTCCTGTCCAACATTGGGTGCCTTCTGACCACGTATATATCGATATTCGCGAACTTCGGACATTCGTGGCAGGTAGTGAGACTCTCTGAATAGTGAGCGGGATTGATGATAGTCAAATCTCGAAATGGTATCAACACAACTTGAATCCGCCGCGGTTCTCCAATCTCCAATCTTCTTCCGCTCTTCAACCACTGTAGACTTCGAAACCAGATATCCGCACTCTGCCCTTAGATCAGGATACTTATGCGTATAGAACAACCCAAGTTGTGTTTGAATGTTCCCATTACGTAATTCGACGTCGTACCTTTCCTCAGCACATAATGGCATCCGCGACGATTTCTTGCCAGAGCACGGATTGCATCAATTCGAATCCACCGTCTCATCTAGAATGTCCAACTTGCAATAAGTCCGTCAATAAGTTCCTCCGTTGTGTATTCTCTTGAAATGTATGGCAGATTAGGGATTAAAGGCTCGTTCTTCTGTACTCAAGAATGCTTTAAGAAAGGATGTAAGTTTTAGGAACCTCTCATGCTCTTTGCATTTTATTTACGCAGACCTGTAGGGGTAAATTTCTCTGAGCTACGATCACATTCGATAGCTGACCGTGGCGTCAAGAAAACACACAAAATTGTGCATGGCATCGTGAATCCACCTGCATCCACTGGTTTGTCCGTGGTGTCCTGTTCAACCACATGGAATTTCACCCTGGCTGCGAGTAGATGGCTCTTTTAACCCGTTTCCCAATTTTCCATTCACTGGTTCATTGCGACCAATATATCCTCTATCGCCGAAGCGAATTGTTCCGGACCATATAGTGCGACCCGACTATGCAGATGACGGTGAATTTTCATCCTTCGTGCCAAGTATGCTAATCTGGACCATTTCGTATTGATTCTAGCCGATGGCTTCCCGAAGTCTGAGAGTATCGCGCAAGGTCGACCTCCCCGAATATTGACCTTAGAGGAACAAGAAAAGATGCGTGTAGCTTGCAAAGTGAGTAGTTTATTGAATATTCCACGCTGTGACATGCTCAAATACATAGCTTGGGAGAGAGGTCTTAGATATTGCCGCTTCGCATGTACGTCCCGGTATAAGCACAGACGAATTGGACGAAATTGTGCACAATGCGACCATCGAGCGCAACGCCTATCCGTCGCCGTTGAACTACAAGCGGTTCCCCAAATCTGTTTGCACGTATGTTGTTGTTGTACTTCGTTTGTCGGGGTAACATTCTGAGGACTCTCAGGTCCGTGAATGAAGTCATTTGCCACGGAATTCCTGACCGACGGAAGCTACGCGAAGGAGACATTGTTAATCTCGGTATGTAGCCAACTTTCCCGAAGCTCAGAGTCTGACTCCTCTTAGATGTATCGCTATATTATGACGGTCAATCCGATCCCGTCGACTCCATTGATCATATATTTATCATTTCACAGGCTTCCATGCCGACTTAAACGAGACCTATCCCGTCGGAGAAATCGATGACGATTCGAAGAGACTAATAAGAACTACTCGGGAAAGCCTCGACGCAGCCATAGCCTTGTGCAAACCAGGTACCTTGTTTCGCGACCTTGGCAAAGCCATGTTCGTATAGCTATATATATCCTATAATCATATTTGAGCTGAAACTTAACAGAGAACCGGTCGCGAAGAAGAACGGTTGTTCCGTGGTTCGAACTTATACCGGGCATGGGATCAATAATCTCTTTCACCCTTCGCCAAATATTCCCCACTATGCCAAAAATAAGGCCATTGGAACTATGAAACCAGGCATGGTACGTCAAACACAAAAATCAGGAAAATCGTAGACTGACTGTCAATGTGATTGTAGGCTTTCACTATTGAACCAGTTTAGTCCGTCCTTCCGAAACCAGCTTTTTCCTTCTGACCGTTCACTTTTCCAGATGCTAAACCTCGGCCCATCATGGGACACTATTCATTGGCCTGACAACTGGACCGCTACAACTGTAGATGGTAGAAGGAGCGCCCAATTTGAGGACACCCTTCTGTGAGTTTTCCCATAACCGGCAACATTTTTCTTATTCGTCTGATCTTCCTCAAGGGTTACTGAGACTGGTATCGAGGTCTTGACTGCGGGAAGCAAAAAGGATGTATGACTTTGTTGTCGATAATGAGTCCTCTGGAAAGTCATAGTTGCCTGATCTAAATGGATACTGTGAGATTCTTACCCCAATCGCTGGCATCGATGAAGTTCCGGTCGAGTGATATCCGATGCGGTTAGGGACCGAAGCGCTTTCCGTATCATGAGATCGACCACTATCTTATCGTCAAAACTTGAGGTTTACGAACAATGGCGGTTAGCCCATGGATAAATGGCCAAGGGCAGCTAATTCATCCCCCAGTAGATACCGCTGGTCTGTCCACCGTCTATCGCCTGCATCCACACTGCAACATTTACTGGCGAATTTGCGCCACAGACGACCAAAGACACAAAAAAATCTCAGTGGCTACATCTGGTGGATGCCTTCGAATAGTTCGTCATCAGATCCATTCCTACAAGTTGAGAGGTGTGGCTCCGTCAGAGGAGAACCAATTTATATCGTGACGAAGCACCTTCCGTGAGCTTTCTATGCAACTTTGACCACCCACTCGTTTAGTCACTCATAAGGCTCAGTGCAAAGGGGGGGAATATTTCCAAAGCTGTCAGATAAATTTCAAGTGTAGTTGCGTCGCAGCAAAATTTATCTCGATCCTTTTAGTACTCAATTCGATGCATGGACCTTGGGAGAGAAGCTCTTGGTAATTATAAAGCGGAAGAAGGGGGGTGCTCCCAAACTCAGGTAACTAGTTGGCATACAAGCAAAAATTGCTCATAGTAATTACACATTGCAGTTCTTCAATGATCCCACTGAGCTTAGGTATCGCTCGCACGTTGATGTATCAGGTTACTTAAACTGACCCGCACGACATTTACAGATGTACGAAATGCGGCCAAGAATTCTCAAAGTTTTACCTTCGACAAGACCTTTACATGGAGATCCGTGGCCTTCCTGCGTAGCAAGGGTGCTGGAGGAGTTTGCTCACATTCGAGGATGCAGACGCAGCGTTCTTACTATATTTAGTAGCCCACATGCCTAATCGAGCTTTTCGATGCAGCTGTCAGGAGTATCCGGGGGCCGACCTACTCTGCCTTATCATCCACTAATAAATGCCAGCATGTTCAGGCGTGTTCGTCCAAGGCGTATCGATCGGTCTTGTGACGGGCACGTTCCCAGAAATGCCATAATGTTCGTGATAAGTAACTCATACAACATGGACGAATAGTGAAAGGCAAGAACGCATCGTCAAGGATGTCATCACGAAGTAAACGGAGGATAAATATTGTCCAAAGTATAGCCTTTATTGACCGTTCGGTTTGCTAGACAGTTCTTTGCGGAGGTCGTTTTCTTGGTTTATGTCCTCGGTCGCATCCTTGAAATCTTTGTCGCGTTCCACCATGCCGAGCCGCTCAACGGAAACATCGCCGGCCAACGAATTTTTTCGTTCCCTTGCGCCACGAGAACGCATGTACAGGGCCGAAGGCTCCGTTGGCGATGGAATGGTCGCTTTGGCTACGGTGGAAGTGTTGTTGTTGGTCATCTTCAGTTGCTGTAGATCAGCGTATGAACTTCGCACACTCCTAGCCCTGGAACGAGATGGAGTTCCAGTGCCGTCGGATGGCAGGTAGCCCAAAATGTTGTCGTAGTCCCCCTCATCTTCGCTATCGGATGCTTCCGGGCTTGCATGTCTACTGTGCTCCTGACTGGACAATCCAGCCCATGCACTTGTACCCCGTGTTGTGCTCCGACTCCATCCAAACAAGCGTTCGTCAAGCCACGTCTACAAACTGTCAGTCATGCGTAGGATTCGAAGCGGAAACATTTACCATTGGATGTACAAGAAGATTTCCCTGGGCATCGACAGCACCTGTACTACTTTTCCGTCTCCAAAGCCCAGGTTTTCCAGTTGAGGGAGGAACGCTAGCCGAAGGCACTAGTATACGCCACTGCGAGGAAAAGAGGTTACTGCAAGTAAAATGGTCGCGAAGAAAAGACAAACATTGTCAAAGTCATCCCATAGCTTCGGTCCGAGCTCGTCGATGAGTGCCGAAAGCTGGTTAGAAAGACTGACACGCATTTTCTTCAGCCTGTCGAGATATTTTTGCTGACCGGGGAAAAGGGCGACAACTAGCGGTCTCAGAGACCTGCAAGTAGATGCTTAGCGTTAGTCTCGCCTGAAATCCAATTACTCACTTTAGTACGTCCATTCCCGCTTCACCAAACTTCAGGGCTGCATAACTCATGAAGGGCAGTATTGTCATAACCAAGAATGGTGTCCATATCCGCCAGTACAGTGGTAAATTAGCCTTCACTGCGACAAGGGTGGCGAGAAACGCGTAGAATCCGTACAACACAGGAGCGAACCCTAGAGAAATTAAAACTTTCCAGGTAGCCAAAACATCGCGGCCGGCGATTTTCACTGTAGATGCAGCGAGGGCCTCTGAACATATGTCAGTTGGAGCTGCAGCCTGTGTGGGGTGTTTTTCACCTTTTGCTTTTCTTCTTGAGATGACTGAAGCTAATATGAATATTGGGCCGTTCAATACGATACCAGGTAAAGCCAAAATTGACCATGTTGCCAATAAGCCTAATCGGTACGTGAGCAGGCCTAAGGTCTTCCAGCTAGCTCTTTGGGCTCGAGGAACCTAGTGGCGTTACTTTGTTCAATGCACGTCGACATAACCGTGTTTGATGCACACCTGGTGATCTCGGAGGCCGAGGTCTCGAACTAGGCGATTGTATTTCAGAACATCGTCTCTCAACTTCTGAACCCGAGGGTCGTCTTGAAAGTGTCGATAAGCTTCGAGGAAGCGCTTATTCAGCTCTACTACCTGTCCAAGGGTGAGGTGCTGTCCGGGTGTTTCATACAACCGGCGGGCAGCTTGGATTACCTAGGAACCATTGAGATGGTGTGGTCGTGGAACTGAGAAAACTGACCAGCAAAGTCTCGTAATCAGGCGCTCGCAGCGTCACAGTCTTCAAACTTTCATAAATGAGGTCCAAAAGCTTGCCAGATGCCTCTCTCTTTTGAGGTCCGCCTTGTTTGAACAATTCAACCAACTCCGAGGGGACATCCATAGCCGCGCCGAACTCAATTACAGCCCGAGATCTGAATCGATGAGCATGGAAGTATGAGAGACCAACAGGTACGATTTGAACGCGTAGGGAAGGGTTATTGGCCATAGTACCCAGAGCCATAAGAGAGACGCCTGCTTTCAAAGGGAGAAGATCTGTCCGGTCATGGCTGCCACCTGGAGAGATGTCGGCCACTGAAGGTCGCCGGAGCAGTGCCTTACTTACCTTCTGGGAAAATTCCAATACATCCACCTTCCTTGAGCCTTTGATAGACAAACCGATACATTTCTTGCTGATCGATGAAAGGCATGCACTTGAACTCCAAGCCATCCTGGCCACTTTCGCGCCCCTCTTCCAATTTTTCGCGCACCCGAGCGGTCCCTTTGCCACTATCCCCACCAAATTCCTTCTTTATTCTTAATTCGGTGTCAGAAATAACTTCAGTCACTTCTGCGACCATGGACCCAATGGATTTCGGGAGCATTATCTGGCATTTGGGCGAGAACTCAGATTTAAACCGAGTGCTACGACCAATAATAACGCAAGGGTCATTTTCTGAAAGAAGAATACGGCCTGTCCCTGGCTTTGCTTCGTCGGCCGCTCTCGCAACGGGAACTTTCGCAAATTCGTTAGCATCTATCTATCACTAGAGATAGTGCACTCACTGCTTGACATCAGACTAGCAAAAAATCCAATCACTTTTCTTTTCATGCTTTTAGCCGCTATCAGGAACTCCACTCTTCTTCGGACCTCTCGATTAACCTCGGACGTGAGCAGAAGAGGGTCAAGGAACTAATTCATTAGGTAGACGTCAGTAGCGGGCCACATTTGAAGAAGGAACCGTACATACTTGATTGTGATGCGGTGCGGCAACGAATATGACCGGCCCATCCCGTGGTATGTTGAAAGCGCCTCGTGGACGTATTTCGCGGAAGAATATGCTAATAACTGTCCTCCAGAACAAAAGCGCGATGTCATATGCAAGGTCGGACGACCTGGGTGCCATTGTTTGAGACATTTTCTGAGCTGTAAAAGGAGCGTATGTATCGTAACTGTTCTGAACTCAACCGCAATGCAGAGTGTACAACATCGAGTGGGTCGGCAAAATGATGTCACCAACAGACGTCAACACCCAGTCACGCCACTGAAGTAACAATACTTTAAAATTGAAGATTATATGCTGCGGTTCTATTGTACAAATGCCTAGAGACAACGATGTGCAAATGCCAAGAAAATAAAGACACGGGACAGTGCTAAACGAAAAACTATCATTTCTGACCAGATGATCCACGAGCTCCTGGTAAAGGTATGCTATCCGTACGTCCATTGCCGGACGAATCATTACTTGCCGTGCTGGCCCGGTACTGGAACAAGTCGTGCAACCTCGATAGCTTGTCTTGATCTACATTTGATGCGCTCGATCGACGAGGAGACTTAGGGGAGATAGGGTCCTGTCGATTAGATTCTAGTTCTGAAAAAGGGAGTTAGCAGATGACCACCGGAGGAGATGCACACGCACTGGACAAGGTATCGGCAACAGCCACAGTCCTTTCCTCGTCATCAGCGGCACGACTTGCTAAAGCCCTTGCAATGTATTTCCGGAATGCTGGCCCAGTAGACTCCAACATCTTGTCTACTCGAGGCTTCTTATGGGGGTACGCTTTCAAGAAGTGGTGCAATTCCGTGATCCCTTCTTTGTGCATAGCTCCGGTTGTCTCGCTCGAAATGTGACTGATGATGGTGAGAAGTTGGTCGTCTGGATCCGGCTCCTCCGCAGTGTTGGGGAAAGTGGCGATTCCATTGGTTGATGAACTGCTTGGGCTTGTACGGTGACTGTTGGCGGAGTTCCGCTGTCCCAGTGACATGGCTGATGACGTAGCTTGGGGTGATGGAGGTTGGTTGGAAGTGGTCGGGTTTTGTGGCGTCTGGTGGAATCCATTCCCGTTCGGGGCTGTTGTCTCTACAATTGCTCGACTGGTGTTCAGTATTCGGTATACATAGGGATAGACGATCGTTGCTGATGGATCATCGAAAGATGATGAAAGCAAGTCATAAACGTCGTCGCCATAATGTGCTTCGGAGTGTTCACATTAATAATTCAATAGCATACGAGATATCAAGAGGAACTTACCAACAACATGTTGGATAATAACCTTGATGGTCCGAAGAGGCATGTCACCGCTAGGTACTTTATTTGTTGCTCGGGCTCGCCACTCATTAGGGGGTATAGACTGGAGGAAATGCTCAATGGCCGGGAACAACTCCACAGGATCCAGTTCAAGTTTCTCAAGGTCTGATGGAATATTTCTCGCGAGCTTCCATATACATTTGAGAACAAGTTCGGCAATCTTTGCTTCCTTCGAATCAGCCATGGTTCCATTAGTGGGGAAAGGCTTGACAATCTGGAGGAGTAACGTAAATAATGCTCTGGAATAGATCAGTTGACTTTTCTGCTTCACGAAACGATGAACCACACTTACCTTATCACCGTCATGCGACGAGACGTTGCAAACAACCGCAGTATGATCATGTTGATGAACCTTGAAAGGTCCTTTATCTTGCTGTTGAGGCTCTCGTCTGTCTGCAGTAGCCGAAGTGTCAACTCTTCCAAGAGAGCTGTCAATATGTCGACTTGTAAGGATTCTGCAAGAACTGTGTGGTCACAATACGAATTTAACGTCTGAATCAAATGCTTCGCAAGTCGAAAATTTTCTGGTTCGGCAAGAGCTCCAGTGTTGTCGAAAACATGTCCCATCTGAAGCGTAATGGTATCAACCAAGCCTTCGGTATGATCTGAAAGCTCGCGATAACGAGCTGATGAAGGTCCATCTGCCGGTGACGTCTCAAGAATCTTCTGAATCTGCTTCAAGGCGTCTACGCTTCGCGCTGCATCACTGCTAAGGATTTTTGATATCGTCAAGGTAATTGCGTCCTCTTCTGGTGGGGAAAACGGCTCCATGGCTGGTTCAGATGGTGGGGCTTGCGAAAACGTGCCGTTCAACGGTCGAAGCACATGCCGTTCCCCATTGGCCTCTTCAGTGGCATGAATGCCTGGATACCCGGTATTTGTGTTGGATCGACTCCTCGGTGGTCCAAGGCGTGACGGCAAATAACTTTTTGGCTTCGTGCCTACTGTGGGAGACGATGGTCCAGCTATTGCGCTCATACCAGGCAATTTGGAGGCTCGAGCAGGAGAACCAGGCCGACCGTTGTCGGTCAAGACAGCGGTGGCTGCCGTGGAACGGGAGGGTGACGAACCCTGAAGCGCTCTTGACGCCGGTACCATAGCAGGTGATGCGGGGCGCGAAACGTTAGGGAGTCGTGATGGTGGACCAGGAGAAGCTGCTCGGCTGACGCTAGCATTCAGTCGTGATACAGGAGCGGGTAATGCAATTGGGGCATCAGCTTTGCCTTGAGTTACTGGTCCTGGAATCCGACGTAATCGTTCTTCCAATTGGGTTTTGTCTTTGGGGGAGAGATTCTTCACTAATGTCCAGATTTGTTCGCCAACCAACACGTATGCCTCGCTATTTCACACACACATCATGGACAATTCCGTGTCATTTAAGCGACAGACATACCTTAAAGTAGAGAGTGCAGACTTGCGAACCTGCGCGTCTTTATCGGAAATCATCGAAGCAATAAGTGGGAATGCCTTGGAAGGATCACACGCTCCGATCCCAGTCCGTTTAAGGATACTGGTTAGTTCCTCAAGTGCACCTTGTCGTGTCTTTGCAACTTTCGATTTCAAACCATAATCCATCAAGAGCTGGAATACGCGACTGAAGGCATATATCTTTGGCAGATTTTGTATGATCTGTTGAACTCGAATTCGGACAGCTTCACGAGCATCTCCCAGCTAAAAAGAACCAGTTAGCATGGTGGACAGTAAGAGAGGTTCCCGCAAACCTTGTTGACCAGTGTGGGGACAAAGCACATTGCTTCAGAGTCCGACAATTGGTGATTGCCTTCACGTAATAAAGACATTACATTTTCCACCACATCAAGACACTTTGAGATCAAATTTGGCTGAGGTTCATGTATCCGAATGGAAACATATTTGAGGGCGAGGTCCGCATTGGCTATTCCAACCAGTATGCGATCCTGAGGACTGAAACCGTGCTTGTCTTCCCCAGATGCCAAATCTGCGTAGAAGTCGTAAAGCATGCTGAGGCCGTTCACATGGTCGTTGACCGCATTATGATCGTGGCTGAACAGAAGATTGATCAACTCCCGAGATGCAAACGGTTCCATCTGATGCTGCAGAAATTCAACCAGATCTTTCCGAATAGGCCCAGACTCAATTACGAATCGACCGCCATCTTTCGCCAGTCGTGTTTTCTGTGTGTCCAATGAAGAGATGTTGAAAGGAGGGTTGGCCGATGAGATGGGTGAATCGGATGCCGGAGTGCGAGTGGTCATGGTTGAGACAGGGCGTTTTAAACCTCCTGTAGGCGGTTTAAGGGTAGACCTAGATGGACCGGTTTCTTCACTGACACTCGCACGGGAGTCCGGGCGGGGAATAGTTCCTTGAGGGAGTTTTCGGCGGACACCTGTTAGCTTGTTAGTGCCAGAAGTGGGCACCACAGGCGGGGGGGTTGGTGGTGGAATGGGTGGTGAGGCTGATATTGGGGCAGGGTCCGTGACAGGCGTCTTGGCAGTAGCTGACGAGTTTGCAGCTGGTTTCGCCTTCGGGACTGTTGGTGCAGTAGCGGACGCTGCCTTGATCACAGGAATCGCTGAAGCACGGGCAGCAGGCTTGAGAGCGTTCGTCTGCTGCATGACAAAATCATATCCAGCCTGAGCAATGATAGCAGGCAAAAGTCCCTGTGCCCCTTTTCTGACATCGGCGTTACGGTCATCCAAACTTTGTACGACAGGTGCTGCCCAATTACTCAGGTCCAATGAAGGGTTCGGGTCATGCTCTTTCAGCCAGTCCGATATCCAATTCATCAGCGTACTGCGTTGTGTAGGATTTGATGATTCCATCGCAGTAGTGATGCCGTGCACCATGCTTTCGAGACCTTCACAAGCGTCTGCAATAGATGAAAGCGCCTGTAGGGCGGCCGATCTGATGTGTGGCTTTTGGTCCGCAAGTACTGTCGCAAGAGGCAGAGCGTAGAAACGTGTCTGCTTCTCGAAAGCCTTACCCATACCCGTGGCGATTCGAGCAACAATGTCCAAAGCAATAAGTTGAACAGCTTTGTTTGTGTCCGTAACGCGGGCCTTCAGAACTTGACCGATCTCCCCTACTCAGTCGGGTGAGCGGAGCAACGAGTATGGAGAAATCATAGCGTACCCATCGTAGGTTTCAAACGCTTGTTTGGGCCTTGATCAAGAATTGCCTGCAATGTTTCCAGAGCTGATTTCTTGGTCTTCCAAGCATCACTTTTCGCATCGGCAAGGATAGTTGTCCCCTTAAGTAAACTGTCAATTTCAACCCGAGGAAACAGATCACCCATTGGATCAGATCCTCCAGGGGCTGCCTTTCCACCTCCATTGGCCGGTACGATGTTCAAAACATCGGCCGAAGTTCTGGTAGGTTCAGGGGCTGCTTGACCATCGACTTTATCAAACTCTGTTTGGATGGTGGTAAGGAGCTGCGGATTGATCTCCCCCAAGAGATCCTTAACATCTGCGCGGATAGACAAGTTATTAAATGAACACTTGAGTCTTAGAAAACGACTTACTCGGTCCAACGAAGACTTTAACAGTCACGAGCGTTTTGGTCGCACTTGTACGCACCGCAGCATTGGAATTAGCAAGTGCGAGTTTAAGAAAGTCGATTAGGCGACGAAGGGATAGTCCAGCAACGCCAAATTCTAAGAGGGCGGAATCGATCCACGTTATCGAATCAGCCAAGACCTTTGGCGCTTTCTGTTTCGATAGGCCATCATATGCTGTGGCAACACATGAGAAATGACCGAGAATAAAACATGTCCACTCACCTAAATTCAACACAAATTGCAAGGAAGTCTTTTCCGCGAATAGCATCAAGGTGTCACCAGCTGGCTTTTTTAATTTCATGTCACCTAATTTTTCACTGAGGTGAGGGACGGACAAAGCCACCGTCGACTTCCCAAAGGAAGGACACCGTTCCGCTAAGGCCGCCAAAATGCCATACAATTTTGCTGATACCTAAGGAAGAGTAAATCACGAGATCAATGCGTAAGTTACTTTGCGGACCTGAAAGTTCTTCTCATTCCAACCTTTCTTGCCCAAATATCGCACCACAACCTCACTATCAACAGTATCTACGGTGCCATCAACCCAGCTTGTCATCTCGTCCAAAGCTGCCAATCTGATTTTCCAATTCGCATCGGACAGATCTGTGGCTATATTAGCTGGAATGAGTTCACTTGCCAGCGCCTCAGCATCTTCGGGTGTATGCTTGTATTTGAAAGCATCTAGATCAGTAGATGCTGCGATAGGAGCAGTTTTCGATGACTTCGTAGAAGCAGAAGCAGCTACTGCTGCCGTCAAAGCGGGTTTCTTGGCCTGAAGCAAATATAAGCGTAATGCGAGACTTCGTAGGCTTTGGGGCATACCGTTACTGGCGCCTTCTGGGGAGGCTTTGAAACTGAACCAGTGCTAGACGGACGTGAGGCGGTTTCAGATTCTGGTTCAACCAATTGAGGTTTCTTGCTCTATAAAATCCAACATGAGCTGAGTCCGAATGGTTCTCAAAATTCGTACCAAAAGGCGCGCTGGGGGTTTGCCTTTCGGCCTTTCCGGGACTTCATCAGAATCAGGTGGGCCGGCTGATTGTCCTTCTGTTTTCACAGGAGCTTTCTTCACAATCCCTTTAGGTTGAATAGCTGCTGGCGCCTTTTGAGGCGCACCACCACCGGCTTTGCATTTCACAGTGGCCTTTTCAAACGCCTCCTTTACTTTAACTTTCCGAACGTCCGGAAGCTGGTCCATAATGGCATTGAGTGGCCGTTCTCCGACAATCTTCATCAAGGTTCCTAAAGCAACTGCGGCCTCATTTCTGGCGCCTTCGAATTGATCCTCCAGCAGCCCAGCGAGAGATTCGGACAATGGCTTGACTTGAGTTTGTGCGGGTGGCACCGATGTCGTTGATAGGCACCGAGTCAAGAATTTCATCGTCCCTTCCTTGACTTGTGGATTCTTTGATGAAAGGTGGGGTATTATATCAGGAAGTATGTCAGGAAGGGTAGTCTAGCGTAAAGTGAGATATATTCCCGCATGTGTGGGTATCCATGTCTCACCGAAGAAAAAACAGCGTCCAAAGCGAGGCCGATAGCATCTGCGACACTTTGCTTTCGTTCTTTCAGGCGTTCTAGCATTGGAGAGACAACAATCTCTCGGAATCTGGAAAAAGATTTCATCAACGCCTTCGCCATCGCCTCAATGCAAACAGCTGCAGTGATGACACAGTTGATGTTGGCATCTCCCATACGACCTGTAAGACCTTTTACAACGTCTCCCAGCTCAGAACAATCCTTGACCCGAGGTGTCGACGTGAGCAATGCGGAAAGTTCATCTAAAACTTCTTTGCGCTCCTTCCACTTTGACGATGCCAACGCTACCTGCCACCCAGAAGGAAGTTTAGGGATGATATCCACTTCCTCCGCAAACGCACGAGGATCGAACGAGGCCGGTTCTGGATATTGTGTTAAATAACCCCACACCAGAGGAACTCATCTGACTGACCTTCTTCCGGTGCTTCTGCTATGTCACCACTTACTTCTATTTCCCGAGCTTGAGCTCTCGTGAACCTCTCCGGCTTAAGAGTTCCCTTCCCATGACCATTGTTATCCATTTTTTCGAATGCCTCGTGAAGTTCTTTCATTTGCACCGGCTTCAGGTCAGCGAGAAAAGGCTCGATGGCGGGTCCAATGGCCTGATACAGCGTATGTACTAGTAATGTTCCGTCTGCGCGGACTGTTTTATCTGTATGTGCAAAAATCTTCGGGAGCGCCTTCAGTATTGGGGGTGGTGGGACGGATTGCGTGCCGAAACATCTAGTAAAGGTTGGCGACGGATAAATAGGAAGAGCGGGAACGCGACAAACCTAACGACTTCTTTTAGCGCGGTTACTGAAGTTGCAACAACTTTGGGTTGCTTCGCGGCCAGTCCTGGTAGGATATCCCCCTACGTCATAGTCAATTCATCAAGCAATAGCTTGAACCGGCTATGCACGAACCACAACACCAGCTCCGCCATTTTCAACTTCAACGTACTGCAGAACAAGCTCTATTGCCTGACCCTTGGTCCCACTCCGAGTCGAACCAAAACACTTGTCAACCAATGCTGGTAGAACGACCTCACGAGACTTCGCAGCGGATTCGCCAGCAAATTTCACAAATGCAACTACCGCCTCGACTCCCTTCTCCTGTGCTACGGCATTCGTGTCTGTGACAAGCTTCTTCAGGACGTCAGGATGGGATTTGTACGTGTTAAACGCAGGGTCTGTGTCCGAGGTTGTGTTCTGAAATGTTTTGATGAGTTGTTCATAGCCTGATAGCCTAGCCTTCCAGTTCTTGTGGGATAGCCTGTCCGCGATAGGGAGCTGACTGAAATCCTCCTCCTGTGGAGGTGGTCCGTCCATCGTTATAGGAGACAACTGGATGCTGGTTGGGTATAAACACGAGACGCGTTCCGCCACTAATGTGCGTGACCTGTTGAAAACGTGACACGACACGTGTTTCCAACAGCACAAATGGAGTTCATCTGCTTAACCTTGCGCTTTGATGGATGTTCTGATTTGAGCCCTCGGATCAAAGCCATCCTAGGTCAAGATGAACAATAGACTCTCGGTCTTGCAAATTTTATTGCGCGGAAGCCTAAATTAATTATGCTGCACATGAATCTCTTCGATGGATTCTGTTCGCGGTCAAATGCAAAGGACTTTTGAACAGGAAACTGCTAAATGACGAATCTGAAAACTACATGAGAACAAAGCGTTGGTAAGGTGAAAGCGATTAATGACGAAACAGGATGCACGATATGGGGAGGGTGGTAATGCTAAAAATAAGATCAGAATATGAATATACATATTGCGTGAGGGTCTGGGATGGTTGTCTATGATGGAGTTATTGTGACGGATTATCTTGGTGAATGCTGATAAGTTTTAGGGAGGATGGCTCGAGTCGCGCGACATTCAGCGAATATGATGATAATGGTGGTTGAACAATAAAATGTAGATCGACGTTCCTGAAGCAGCTGGTTCTCGGATAAGAGGTTCAATGCCTTTTACGCCGTCGACCGCAATTTGAAGGAGAGGCGTTTATCCGACGCTGCCTTCATAAGTTTCCTGAAATGAGACGATCCGAAAATCTCAATGAGCATTCCTTCATTGGCGGTGATCCACTCTGGTGGCGGCAGAGCGCGAATGGTCTCCAAGGAATCTACTTCCTTCACAAGCACAAGCATCCCTGTCAACAGGCACTGAAGAATGTGCAAAATGTCTCCAACCGGCTGGACGGAGTGGCGCATGGCGGGAAAGAGAGCGCTGTGGAATATCATCTCCCATTGGACCCGACGTTCTGGAGAGAAAAAGGTCGAGGCATGTGTGGGCAGCTGGAGGTGCATGGGCGGAGTCCGCGAAACACCGTTGGATGACCGATACAGTGGTGGGCATTCGATGGCAAAGAGCATTCGAGAGTCGTGCGGAAGTTCGCGCCAGCCGTGATTGCGGACGAGCTGTGCTTTCAGAGCTACCAGCCAACGATGAGCGCGTGCGTAGAATGTCCCCAGCGCTTCCGCACTGCTAGTGAGAGGAATGCCGGTTCTGGTGGCCCATTCGTCCATATGCTTCACGTCAGGCGAAAAAAATAGTTGTGGGGGCGGACTGGCCATCTGAGACGGCTTGGAGGGCGATAAGCGGATGAAGGAGCTAGCCATAAACGCCGGTGAGCATGAAATGCAAAATGTGACGAGAAATGACGGGTCTTACCTGGCACGAGATATTAGGGCACGGGCGGTGCAACAATTAGAGGGATGTTAAAGGTGGGCTTTTTTGAGTGATTTCAGGGTAAGTTTGATGATAAGCTAAACAGTGATGGAGGGCATGGACGGCGCTGAGCGACAAAGGGGAGGGAGGCGAATGTAGCGGTAGCGGAAGAACGGAGGGAAGCCTTTTTAAAGTGCCATCGCTGTCTGAACCAACATTAAATTTCGCCGTGCGATCGGAGGCCGAACCTGGCAACATCGTTTACGGCGTTTCAAGGCGGGCAGACAAGCCTCGTGTTTCGATGAGGACGGCGTTTTCTCTTTGGGAATCTTCTCGTACAAATTACTCCTTAGCCCACCCTAATCTTCAGTTTCAGCCTAAACTTCACGCGCGTTTACGGTAATCTTCGCAATCTTTGCCCGAATCGGCGCCCCATTTTGCAATCGTCATATTCTCACCTTCCCATTCGCAAAGCTTAAGCTTTAGCCTAACAGTCTTCAAGGCATGATTAAAACTTCGTGGGGGAATTGCCCTTCAGCTAGCGGCTTTTGTACACATCCGAACCTTGTACGTACGGATCTTTCCAAGCGTAAAAAACAACGACAGATCACCAGGGACGACGCCTTTCACACATATATGGGCTGTTTGCCGGCCAGAATAAGCGCTTGAGGGAGAACATTTGCCACGCGAAGAAGATTTTATTTATATGTCCAAAAAATTCACGGAATCGGTAATTGCATCCCGTCGTCATGATGACAACATGAAACGAGCTCGCCGAAGTACAACAATTATAGGTACCCGAACGTAGGCGCGACGGCTATCTCAGATAAACGTTTCATGATCTGCAGCAACATTCTTCTTTTTACTTTCGCCGCTTGTTGAGGCAAATGGTAAAACTGCCTTACGGTCTCAGATCTCAATCTTGGTCAGCTGGCGAGAAGTGAGTGGTCAGAAAACCTCCGCATCGTGAATTGTGAAGAACAATCTGATCAGCCGGCAAACATGCCCACTAAATACTGGCTGACACCCTCGGGGGTTAGTATACCCACGTCAGAGAACACGAGAGAAATCAAATCAGGTCTAAAATAAGAGGTAAGAATGTGAATTAGCCACCGGCGATGGCTAGAAATTTAAAACCTTGTGTAATCAACCTCAGGATTGCGTTTTCGTTGCTCCGGTGTCATGGTTGAGCCAGGCAGCTCTGACATAAAGGTAGACGAGGTTCTAGAGAGCGCGGGAGTGGGTATTGATTTCATCAAGGCAACCGATGGGCGCGGAACTGATGCAGCGGGGCGCTTAGAGGACCGGGGAAACGCAAGGATATCTGCCGTATGCGTAGGAAGATCGTATTGTGACAAAGGGAATAAGCGGTGAAATTTGTAACTAAAAAGCACCTGGTAAGCCGCGAACAGGTAATAATTTTCAACATACCTCTCCGCGACTGCATAAAACGGCTTATTGGCCGCTTTGGCAATGATCGCCATCTGATTGCTACCCATGGCGTTTATGAGACCGCCACTTTCAACAACTGCTTCTGATCCGACTAGAACAATGTCTACCTTGTCCATGACATAGGCAACAGCTGAATCAAGCACGACCGTGCATGGAATGCCAACGGCGGTCAATGCATCGCATGTGCGTATCCTGAAACACCGGAATCAAAATGGTGACGCATATATGGCGAAGCGCGAACCAACCCCAGGCCACCTGGGCGAGCTTCTGTCACATATACAGATATGCGCTTTCGCTGGTGGGCAAGAAGCAAGGCTTGCATCACAACCCGAGAGTATGAGTGCGTTAGGATCTTAAGTGTATTGTTGCAACGGTGACCGCGGTAAATTTACCAATGGCTTACCACAGAATCGTCCTTGATGAAACCCAACGTCAATGCGGCAATTTTATCACGGTATGTTAATGCCTCTTGCGCGTATCTTCTTCCTTGCTTCACGAGTTCGGTCTTCAGGTCAACGAAGCTCTTGATCAGAAATTGTCATTACCGGAACAAGTGCGGTACATGACGAGGTCCACGGTTCCACCTACTTCTGACTCATGCGGAAACAAAGTCACAAAAGCGATAAAGAGTTCGGATCCAGCATTGATGCCAATTGGATTGGAAGATCGTTGTCTCAGCGCTTCAGCGCCTTTATTCAAGTCTTCGACAAGTTCAAACATGGTGCCCGCTGTAAGGTGGAGAATGAGTGCAGAAGCGGCTGTACGAGTCAGACCAACCGCGCGATTTTTCAACGAGTTCTGAGAGAGCAAGTATGGCAGCCAAAGGCACAGCTACATTCTCGTTTGACAGTATTCGCCTGTATGCAGAATAGATATCGAAGGGATCCGATGAGCTTGGTTCTTCAACAATAGGCTCTTGCGCGATTGCAGACAACGTCATGGTAGGGCAAGTGGTAGAGTATCAGCGGATCACGTGCTGACTTAGCTTTCTTCTGGATATTATGACTGTCCCCTCGACAGACGCGACGCAATGGATATTCTCGCCATCTGTGTTACTTGCAACACCGAGCTCTTCGTCCTCATCGTTTCCTCTCTCCAAAGAGCTCTATGATCGCGCCAGAGGCGTCGAGTTCCTTTACCGGCTGGGCAGCTCACTTCAACTGTAACTAGTCGCATCAGTGTTCCTCGTTCATCTGCGTTTATCGCGCGTCTGTATTAGCCCGACAACAGCCTTGTGCACCGCAGCCACTTGGTTCCACAGATTCTACATGCGCTACTCGATGGAAGACTACCACAGACAAGTCCGCCGCGACTGAATGACCATGTGCTCGATTAGATCTGATAGCGTTTCCAGGACGTGGCTGCAACATGCATTTTTCTCGCGACAAAAACGGAGGAGTGCGGTCGGAAACTTCGTGATATCGCAAGAGTATTCCAAAGTAAAGTGAACTACAATGTACCGATCGAAGCAATTACGAAGGAGGCAGGTTCAGTTAACTGTTTATTCGGGCCCCGACGGCGGTTGACAACATTTTAGGAAGTGGAGCAATGTCAAAGCAACATTCTGGCAACAGAAGAGGCCCTTCTTGAGGCTCTGTGCTTTGACTTCGTCGTCTCTAGCGTTCACGAGGTGCTGGTGGATCTCTTCGAAGAACACACGGAAGACGAAGTCGTGCAAGAAGTGGCGTGGTGCATAGCTCATGATTCGTGAGTTTAACGCTTCCGTCAACCGTTAGCACTTACCACTGTTTGCCGGCTGGCCAGTTATCGCACGGTTTTATGCGTTCTGTTTGGGGTGCGAATAATTGCCGCAGCGTGTTTCATTCTCGCCCAACGCATGGTGGCGGGCCCTCATTCTGCGTCACTTGACGCTCGAATATGTGCTTCAGCACCATCTGCCTCCCTCCTCACGCCTCCTTCGAACAAGCCGAGATCACCTGATGCCACCCGCTTTGCCATTGAACATTTACAATTTTCTGAAGATGAACTGAGAGATCTGTCAGGTCAGACCACTACGCTTGCGTCATCGGTCGATCACTTACTCTGTATCAGAGGCACTAACCATTCTCCTCGAATTCTACGTTGCACAAGAGGTCCAATTAAACGTATTACCAAACTTCCTGGCCCCGTTGACCACCGTATGTTTTTGGCTATCCGAGTTCGAAACTTTTAATCTCAAAATGCATAGGTGCAACCACCAGCGAGCTCTCCGAACAGAACAAAACTCTATGTACCATACATTCAAGCCGCAACCGCATCGAATGGAGCAGTCAGAACAGACCAAAAGCCTGACCTAAACGATAGAACTCCGGATTCATCCCACGGTGGTAACTCACCAGCGAAAGTGTCATCATCGTCAGGTTGGGTTCCAGTTACCGGTGAAGTGAAAGAGAGTGACGGGAGTAAAGGCACGCGGGGAGGTAGACTTGACCTCAGTTAGCTTAATATGTATTGTCAGGTTTTTTTCAGCAGATATCAATCACTGTCGCTATACTGCAGAGCTACGACCTCTTCGTCCTCGTCCATTGTAACTTTCGAGCGATCATACTGACTGACATCAACGGATTCTGTTCCTTCTTCGATGAGTGAATCATCGGACACCGCCAGATTCTTGTCCTTTTCGAACAATTGCCTTCCTATAAGACCCGTTAGTGTCCCAAGTTCCTGCGGTAAAAACGAGCATCAGACCAGTCAGGCGCGAGGTAATCTTTCTAAACTCTTCCCGCTCTTTTCCACTGAGGTTTTTTAATTTCTCGTCGTCTTCCAATGCTTTTTTAAGGGCAACTTCTTTCTCAAATTTTGCTTTCCAATCCACGAAACTCTTTGCCGTTACCGGTGTACCACGGGTTCGAGCTTCTTCCTCCTAAATAATAATGGGCTGGATGCGCAATCACAAAAACAATGCCAACAGACCTCCAAGGCTCGACGCTCAATTTCATACGCCGCTTTCTGCCCTAATTCAGCGCGTGTCTTCACTAATGTTGAAAGCTGTTCCCGGAGATGTGAGACCAGCGTGAAGGTCATTGCCATGCCAAGATTTTCCTCGCCCTGAAGTGTATTCAAAGCATTGTGATATTTGAACTGAAGTACTGCTGACCACTGTATTGATTTGCTTGACCAAGTACTCTATCTCGCCATCGTCAATTTCACCCTCTAACGGTTCTAGAGAAAGCTCCGGAACGGCATCGGGGTACGAGTTTGTGTACCTCACTGTAAGTGTAACCTTTACTATACTTTTGATTAACACGAATGGCTGAACGCAGAAGCAGGTGACCAACTGCCAGGTTCGCCATCCGTCAGCTCTTCAGGTTCCACGTCGATCTGGATTTCTCGCTCAGACAATTCTTCGATGCCTCAGTTTCAGCCGAAGCCGAAGTCATGAGCCATTGGACCAACTTGTAAGCTCTGTTGGATAAATTGAATCAAGAACCTAGTTATAGTTCAGCTTTAATAGAACTTCTATCTTGAAATGTTTTTGCCGCACCTCAAATTCTTCCTCAAGAATTTCCTTAGACATATCCAAGGTGGCAGATTTAGAGAATCACGCGTCACGTCACGTCACATTACTCGGATGTTCTCATGATGTTTCTGCGATCCCGTTATTTTCTGCGGGAGCGGGCGATCCCACTGTGGCTTCTCGCAGCACGGAATTCAAGTACTTATCGAAATGTTTCGAATCATTCGCTCCCAGAACGGCCAGAACAGTCACCAAACATGCAAATAAACTCGATGAACGATTACTTTGTTGGTAAACCTATTCAGGGTGAAGAGGAAATCTCTCGGATGTGGAGGAAAGCAGCCGAAGTTGACCTTAAAGACATTCCACAACCAGGAACTGCCTATACGGGTCGGTTGTTTCATTGGAAACCATCAAGAATATGCGCTTGACAGTCACTGCAGGTCGCACCATATTTGTGCATAAAAAGAACGTCGGCTTGGCCCTTCGGAAGCTGAGCGATGTTTTAATGACGAATCATGTATGGAGTGAGGCTCGGAGAGCCCAGAGACACGAGAAGAAAGGGGAGAAAAGAAGGCGTCTGAGCAGAACTCGTTGGCACCGGCGTTTCAAAGAGGAGGTACTGTTGTGGTTACATCACATCCTCGTGGTTCCCTCATGTGGCATATTCGCAGGTCCGAGAAAAGGTGGCACTAGTCAAAGACATTGTTCGTCGGGGTTCGTGAAACTTCTGTCCAACCCGGCGAAGCCCGATGAACGAGGACAACACTACATAGAATGTTACATTGACTCAGATAGCGCAACATCGCACATGCAATATTTTAATTCCTGGAATATGAAGAAATCTGGACATTGTGGGAAGCGATACTATCTACGTCGCAGGGGCTTCTTGACCACTGAAGGCTGTGCTCAGCGTCAGGCTACCCAAAGTGTCATCCAGTCCAGAAGGTCCGTCTGTTGTGCCACGCCAACATTCTGTGCTCCCTGAAGCGCCAGTCTAGCGAGTTGTGTGCCCTGCGTTCGGTGTCTAAACTCTTGAAACCCTAACGCCACTTGAGGATGCATTTATTTTGCACGGTATTCATAAAACGGTGTTAAAAGCACACATATTCTCGAGCCAAACTGCCGGAAACGAAGTAAGGACCGACGATCTTACGATTATGGGCTTAGAGTCCCGCCGACATTCGATTATTCTGTCGTGATTGGTGCCTTCGAACTCCGTACGAAGAAGGATGCTAATATCTCATGAGCGTGTAACGTCAGGTGACGATAATGTGGGTCGTCATGTATTTGATGATGGCGAGCATTTGCTGATGGATTTTTGGTTCCAAATGCCTTGCTTTAACTTCCCCGACTGCGTCGCAAAATCTTGTCGAATGCCAGGACGGTAAGTTTTCGAAAATGTATGCATTGAGAGCACCACTAAAGTGCGTATATTCTAGTTTTGCACACGTGGTATGGAACTTGTGGCGGACACATGTGCGAAAAAGTCACCTCGCTGCATACACGCAGCTCCGACATATCCCACTTTGCATTAAGCAGATTTCAGGGCGCCAACTCATTTTGACATATCCCCGTGCGTGAGTTGGAGCCCTCGTTTCTTGCCGTATCTTCATCTGATAAGCAGTTGACGGTAGTAATTATAGGCTCGCACATTCAGCGGATGTTTAACAAATATCTATGATCTTCGATGAAGACCACCATCATTACCCCTTCCAGGGTACGAAGCATTCCGAAACAAGCCGTCTTGTCTCTTCACTGTGGACGGTTTTCGGAATGATCCACCGAGTGCATGCGGATCCAACCGAAGAATTTTCATCCGACACTGATGCAACAAGTGTGGAAACACGCATGACCATCCAAATGTCGATCGAGGGCGTTTTTCATCTTTGAGATGATTCCGCAGAGTCTGGCCTCGCTGCATCAAAGCTGGAATGAGGATGTCGTGCAACGTATGGTAGTGGGGCAAGGGCGAATCCCCTCAGTGCGAGGCAATTGAGCAGACGGCATATAAAGACCGTCGTCCACCATTTCTACCACAACACATACGGTGCAGTGTGGGTAGCACAAAATTGCTTGCGAACGCTGTAACTTACAAACTTCAATAATGTGTCATAATGTCAGTGAGTGATTAATTTTGCATTTACAGCTGCACTCACATTTCTGGGTAGATAATCGATGGTCGCTTTCACACGCCGTGTGGGCATTTTATTTCGATGGCCACACGAACACAAGACTGTAATCAAGGGCACTGTCTCTTTAGCAGACGACATCAACATCCTGTCGGTCAGTGGTTCAATCGCCATTACATGTCACCGTCTGAGAGGTCATCGTGAACTTAGGATGCAAGTCGCCATCTTGCCTAAGGATGATGGCCCTACCTGTGAAAAATCCTATCCGTATTAGCCCCAATAAGTGTGGCGATTGCGTTACCCGAGATAAGTTGGTCCCGAGATAGCGCGAGCTTTTCAAATTAATTATTGCAAATGTCGAGTGGTGACACAATGTCAATAATTGGTGCAGGCGCCGAGTATATTTACGTTGACTTGCCGTGTAGTTTTCCTCTTCTATATTCAACCAGGAGTTGCGAGTTATTTCCTCATAAGTTCCTCATAAGTAGGATATATGCATGTATTTTGGATGGCTCTCCACTATCAATCTTTTATATGTAAATGATGGGCAAATTGGTTGACTGATTGTGACTGCCACTTGTCGTTGGGCGAGCGACACAAGAGCTCCCTCTTGACAAACGGTGAATGTGTGTGGACGTAATAGTTACGTAAATAACACATTTTCCGAAATTGGCAATAGCCGACCGGGTTAGGTGGCTGAATCTCTTGTACTCGGTACTACAACATGATGTTGTTTTTCGAAAAGCGTGGCCGTTGTCAGGTTACCTGTTCCACTTATAACAACAGTGAAGAATTGCTTCGAGTTCGTACACCACACCATTCACTATCATGTCGAACTGGATGCCCAAGCGGCATGCGTCGTCGAACATGAGGGATTATCTAAAAAACGCTACTCTCCCGAAAATGCCCCTCGCACCATCTACCCCACCTATGCCACCGCAAAAGCACAAAAGCCATCGCAACACTCTAACAGTACGGCCGGAGAGATATCGCAAGTTGCACCAAATCCATCTGCTAACGAATTCACACTTCAAAGACGACGTCCTCACATGTAGGCTCCTGCATTGCCACCCTTGACACGACTTAACCAAGATTATTTAGTTATGAATAAATATGTTCCTGCCGGTTCCTTAGGAATCCCAGACGTTGACCCAGACACAGGGGAGCGAATTGCGATCCCATGTCCCGGCTACAGCATTGCGTGGCTACAGCCTCCACCGCTTCGTCATGTTGAGGAGTGAGGCGTGTTCCGTATTATGTGATTTTTAATCTAATGGTTTGCACAGGTTGGGGACCGTTTGGATTGAACAGAATGTCCTTCGTTCTGCCCAAAGGATCATACAAATGTTACCAGCTTTCACAGACGAATCAACGCATTGGACCATGGAACGACCCGAAGTACCCGATAATGACCACTCCATATTCCGTCATTTTGCATGGACAAAGTCCCAGGATGCGGACTCCGGTCTTGATCCATGCGACCCGACGTGTAGTCTCGTTCTCAGTTACCAGCCGCCTTGGGTTTTGTCTCCTCAGGACTTTAAGCAAGTGACCAATCTTAGGGCGGTAAGTGTAAATATACCACCTGTGCTGGCGTCGGTCTCACTTGGTTGTTCAGTTCCCGTTGATAGACCTACACAAGAAAAATCAGCGTCTGAATAGTGCCGAACGCGTTTGGGGGAAGGTTATTAAATGCCATAATATCATGGCGATAAAGACTTACTTGTCCTTGGATATCAGTTATGGGATACCTGCAAACAGAAGAATTGTCGGTGGTTCATCTTGACGAGCTACTCACAATGGGCATTCGGACGATTCTCCAGAGGTCTGCCTTCTGTCTGTTCTTTTGCACGTTATTCTCATATAATCCTCTCAGGCTGGACAAGGGGATTCATATCCGAAATTTTCGACATTAACTCAAAGGGCCCTACGACACTGCAATGTGTATTGTACTGGATGGCCTCCTCTATGGAAATGCCAGGAGTCGAGGGCCACAGAATTGCGGAGGTGGGTTCTGAGCCAGAGTACGAACATCGAGAATTGCCATGTGTGGTGTACGATGTCATGTGCAAAGATCCCCGTGCTGCTTTCTTGCTGTCGCTCCTAGCTCTTTAGTTTTTAAAAATAGGCACTCATTCGCTCGTCCATCCGCATGTAGGTACCTGAAGTGGTTCAAAATCTGGATTCGGACCACTCAATCCCCTTGCAGAACTCATTCAAGAACAAATTGGAATATCAGCCCTCTATGTCTTACTGGTCGAGGCAGAGCGAAGGTAAGCACCACCATGTGTGTTTACTAGAAACAATACTAATGGCAATACCAGACGCCGGAGAATCTCCCGGATCCGAGGCCAATTTGATGGTTGAGTCGGGGATACCAACGCCTACAGGTTGGCCTCACGGTTCACAACCATCATTCGCCACAAACCTATCAAAGGAGAACATTCTGCAGTGGCTAAAGCAGACCGAAGTACAACCGTCTCGCACCCCATCAGTAATGCCCGATTTCCCTAGTCCAGTGCCATCGGATTGGAGTGGAAATTCCGTTGAAACTGTCATGGGTGATCAGGCCGCTGGGTTCTTAAGCAACATTCCCCCTTGTGAGAAGGATCCGTGGTATGAGTGATGCCCGGATTGTTTTTGTACGAGTCGCCCTCTTGCTTTCTTTCCTGTTTTGCTAGCACGCTTTGCAAATGCTAATCCGCATATCTACGCTCGAATCTACACGATGGCCGTTTCTATACCTATTTCTATAAGCCTGCCAACAAGCCACTGTCTCCGTGTGCTCCATCGACATGTCCGGCATTTGCGAGCTCCTTCACGCCTAAATTATCTCGTCCAACTTCTGAAATCCAACCATCCCGCTCGACGATGTCTCGAGGACGTTCCAGGTCAGGTACAAGACTTTCTGCTGTGGCTCGAAGCCACTCGTACACTGGCCGGGTCACCCAGCGTTGTACTTCTCGCCAATGATCACTAGATTCGAACCACCCGAGATGTCCTCCGCCCTTGGTCAGAAACAATACAACCCGACCGTTGCGACCGACTTCTAATGGCACCTCATGTACGATGGGATCGTCGGCTGCATTGATGGCAAGCAGGGGTACTTGTACGTCAGGGAGACAATGATGGCTTGATGCCCATTTGTAGTAATCATGCGCAGTGGGGAACGGGAAAGGAGGCGATGAACCACCAGCTATGCTGGTCACTCTCGCATCCACTTGCAATAATGTCGGGGATTTGATTGCAAATAACTCGGGTAGCTTGGCTGTCAGGCGGCTGTCTGGCCCAAAAGTGGCTAGTTCTTCAAGATGACGCTGAAGAAGCTTCACGAGGTTACCACCCATCCCCTTCGAATATAGCTGTCTGCGGAACCAGTTCGACTGTAATCTGCGTATCGAGAGGATAAATATTGAGAAATACAGATGGAGGTAAACCCTAACCGGTCGCTGTTGTTGACAAGATTCCAAGGCTGAACAAAATATCAATCAAAATCAATCCATGCATTCTGTTGCCAGCTTACACAACCCAAAGCACAACCACTCTGCAACCGACTTCGGTTACCTTCTTCGGAGAGATATCTAACAAGAACATTGGCACCTAATGAGAAGCCCACTCCAACGAGTGGGGCATTCGGGTATGCCTTCGAAATATAAATGAGAGCTTGGCGGAGATCATCCGTGTGTCCAGCGGAATACAACTGCGCACTGGTCAAAGGCACGCCAGCACCTTTATACGTTCGTGTTCAACTTTCGAGCGATATAGAATGAGGTAGGAAACGCACAGCCACGGAAATTAACAACCACGCCTCTGAAGCCTAGTCCTCCGTCGTCTTTCGGTGTGACAGCAGGTACCAATATTCCTCGGACATAAGATTCGTAGGATCCTTCATCCAAAACGTCGATACGGCACTACCAGACCAATTGATATTGGGCACGCACCACCAGTAAGACCGTGCAGTACGACGATGATTGGGACATCGTCTTTGACAGTCCGTTCACTGACTGGTGGTGTGAAATCTAGACCACTTTGAAATGGGAGATCAGAGCAGATAGATACACAAACGTCGTCAACTTACATTGTACCACCGTCAAGAAGTCGAAGGAGCTTTCTAGAAGGGTGTTGTCCAGCCGTCGAATGTTACAGTCGTTGTTTCCGTACCTATCGTATACGATCTTGTCAACCTTGGTAAAATCGCCAAAGACACAGTAAGCAGTTTGAAGATGACCACTGTAGTTCATTCAGAGACAATTGAATCTTTATGGTTCCTGAGGTACCTATTAAGCCACCATGCCGGATGGAAGGGTTTGAATAAAGACGGACAGTGAGTTTCGAGGAATGCTGTCATGGTTGTCCTCTCTGTATTATTTGGATCATCTTGACTGTGAACAGATAGATACGCTGGAGATGGTGCTTGGTAAAGTGTAGGAATATTAGAAGTGGTGAAGGAGCTGAAGGACAGTCCCATAGTTAATGGAAGCGCAGACGACTCGGAAGCCTTGAAGACGAGCACTTCCTTTTCAGGACTAGTCTTTGCAGCATGCCGTACCACCCATTCAAAACAGTTCGCTGTCGCGTATGTTATCTTCTCGTCCAGAACTACGACATTGTTCACTTTCTTTAGTATTATGATGACGATGGAAAGCCTCTCCATCCATACTGCACTCAAGGTCGTCGTTGCAGGTCTGTCTCTCCAATTCGCGCTCTTCCAGCCAGTGTGACAAACTCGGCTCTGCCAGCTTCATTCACCCAGGCGATCAAACTTGGCCGACTGCTGGACGCAGAACAGCATCTCCAACGAGTGGCAAACAAGCTTGGGGTGTTTCCCAGTCTGTCCACAGAGAAGACAGCGTTTTGGATGGTAACGGAATAGATCACCATGGCGTGTCTACCCTGTCTATCACATCCCATCGAGTGAACTCTGTAGCCTTAAGAAATTTGTTACACCAGCTAAACAAGTTTCACAGATATCACCACTCACTCCAAAAGATTTTAATGAACCGGGCTCTCGAAATCGCAAAATATCAACCCGTCCGTTACACAAATCTCATTCTACCGCCACTCGGTTTTCTGTGGACGCTCGTAGCTCTAAAAAAGATGAGCCACGCACGGCCCAACAACTCGTATCCATTTTCCAGTACGTCCGTTTTTCAAGTCATCTAGACCCAACTTACCAAACTCTTTAGAGAAATAGCAAAGTACTTTGCTCACATCTCATTTGGGCACGAGTTCATGGACTTATGGCACCTAACCTTTACAGGCTCTCAAACCAAGTAGTTCAAAAACGGGTCGAATTCAATGCCGAAGACGCCAAAGTAGAAACGTACCGTGGAATAACTGAAGCCCTCGTTAAATTGTCCCCTGCAGTCACCGCTTCTGTTGCTCCTACCCTGGCCACATTAGTCACTCGCAGTGGTGCGCATAGGTCAGGGCTGCAGGCCGATGTGAAGGAACTCGAACACCTCTGGGAGGATGTTCTCGATGCATTCTTGAATGCTCTCTTACCTCATCTAGACGATCATGTCGACGATGCCATTAGAAAGATCAGGGACGAGTGCGAGCGCATCATATCCGAAGGAGAGATGAAGCACGCAAAGGCCTCTGAGAGCTTGATACACGAAAGTAGGCGTTCGCCAACACTGGAACGACAAGTCACCTACAGAGGTCAAAGTGAAGAGATTATGCGTCACGACAACAACTTCAGGCCTGCGAAACGACCCCGCACCATGTCCGACCAACCAGACCGCGGAATGGCTACCGAGGATGCCGAGAGTCATTATGCAAACATGAGGCAGTCATTGCGTTCATTGCAATCCCAAATCGAGAACCAGGATAAAACCGTCAACAGACTCATAAAAGAGAACGAAGAGGTGAGTACAATTGTATGCTATTCCAAGGCATTGTGACTGGAATAACGATGCCACCCAAGCTTAAAATATCACTCGATGGCCTCGTCAGATCATCTCATCGCTCCCCAAGGACTCAATATCCGCTTTCACCTGAACAACTAGAACATCTCCGTCAGTCACTCCACATTCCAAGCCTCACAAGAATGGACGATGCCCTCGACCATCAGAGGAATTTGAATAGGACATTCGATGATCAGATCCATCATTTGGAGCGAAATGTGTTGGCTTGCGCAGACACGCTGAACATCAGACTTCCACACCCTATGATCCACGGCCACAGAAACTAACCGACGCAAAGATAATCTCCTGATTGCCAAATCCTTGCTGGTCTTACGAAACAATCTCACATCACCACTTGCTGAATAAACCATATCTTGTTCGACTGCTTGCCCCTGCATGACTTACTACCAAAGCTACTCTCAGTCTCATCAGCTTCCACTACCTCTTCCATCCATGCTCCTGGATGCTGACCTCCCGTCCTGTTGTACCTTCCACGCATAGTTTCCCCGGTCTCGTCACATGATCTCTTGTCCAGCTCTATCTGTCAGATACGAATGCTATCTTATCGCAGCCTTGCACGCGGTTTCCAAGAATTCTTGGGCAACCTCCATCTCTTCCTGCCATAGCCATGTAATGTTTGCTCTCGCTGATGCCCAACAACCTGTGCCAACTCCGTCGAATGCTTTTGACCGTGAATCTAAAATATCAAGTTTCTTTTCGCCTCGCTCTAGTATCGTCTTGCAAAATGCTGTAAGGTCCTCTGCAACGGCCGTCTCATTTGTCTCTGAAATAATTTCTGTGCAGCCACTCAGCATGTCGCGCCAAGACTTCAGATATGCCTCTTCGTCCTGGCGATCTTGGTCATTTCCTGGAACATCCAGATTAGTAAGCCGTAAGGCCGCGAGGAGGGTCCATGACGCGTGCGCAGGTGATGGTGAAGAGTATAATTTCCAACCACTATCATGACATTGTGAAGCAAGTCTAGAGCACAAGTTCAGGTGGCTACGTACTCTGTGTACCTTTCCGCCTCAAGAACTGCCTTATAGTGTAGTCCGTTTTCTCCCATCTGCAATAAACGCGCATTGATCAGGTCTGATATATCCGCTTCCCCCTCGAAAGAGTCCCGGTTAGTATCCACAAATCCGTATTCTGCGAACAGAGTAGTATTGCAGTGCCCGCCATACTGCAAATATAGCTCTTCGCCTGCTCTTACAGAGCGGTTCGCTGGTGACAGAAGTACAGGGTTGCGACGCTTGTACGAATCCTCTATGCCCGTAACGTCCGGTTCAATTCGCGGTGTAATTTGGGGATGATGTGGCGATCGCGTATGGTTCATGAAATCCATAATGGGGCAAAGCGTCAGATTTGAGCGATGGGATTTCTTTGCGAAAAGTCGAAAATAAATGCATCGGGTATTCACTGTCGAAATTTGACCTGTAATCTCTCATTGTGATAATCAATACAAGACCATATATTTACCGTTAAGCCACGCCCAACGGAAATTCTCTTCGGAAATAAGCGGGGCTATATTTTTCTTGAACATTGTGGTAAATGCATCGCCGAAAAGTTTCTGTCGATAGGTCAGGGGATGTAAAGAATGAATCAAGGCTAGTTATACCAAACATCGGACGATGGTCTCCCAATCATCGTTAAACCGCTTTGCCACGGCTTGGACAGCAACAAGCGCGCTTGGAGGCAACGCATTCAGCCAGAATGCTTGGTCGGGTTTAGCCGCTTGTTTGTCGCCGCCGAGCACCCACATTAGGGGATGGCTAGCAAAGTCATTAGGAAGCGTGCAGATGTAAGGACCGAAACACGGATCGGTGGACTCAGAAATTCCTGTAGGTCGATGGATTGCGATGTGTAATGCGAGAAGTTGCGAGGCGCTTAGCGGGGGAAATATGGTTTCTGCAACGCCAAATGGCGACCGTCCATCGACGGGAAGGAATGGATAAATGGGTGCTAATGTGTAGACGTTCAGAAGGGCAGACGCCGGTATATTTAGCACTGGACTATGCGGCTGTATGCACGTTGGGCTGCAAATCAAATGCATACAGCGGAAGTCAAACTCACTTGGATATCACTGGTGGTGAATAGACCTCTTCCGGCTCCTTTTAGCGTAAACGCTAGGCTAAGATGATGAATATCGACTTCAAGACAAATACTCAACCAGGATGCGAAGATGCCAGTGGGTGAACAGGAAGATTTTCAGCGGACGTATCCATTCCTTTGCTAGCCAGCCAACGCAGCAAGTTGTCCCAGAGCTGATCTTCACCACTCATTGCGCTTTAATTTTCAGAGGTAGTGTCTGATAAAAGTCCCAAGGACTGCGTAGAATTTTGGTCAATGGCGGACGTCGCTAAAGAGCTCGGAAGCGGAAGAACTACCTGCGCGCGTGATCAGTCTCTTTCAAGTTGTCACATACTGTACGTAGAATGGACCATGCTTGCATCGTCCTGCGTGGTGAAAAGAATTGCCAATGTGTCGATTGGTTGCTCCACGATATTCAGGTTTCCACGAGGCCACTTCTCACTGACATCAGATAGCAGAAATATCCTCTCATTTGCACCTTCCGAGTCAAGAAGGGGTTTTCGGACTACAACATTCAACTACAGGGCCATGGCTGTATTCAATTCTTCGCGTTTGGTAGGCAAGAACGTTCTTATCACTGGAGCCAGCGGAGGCATAGGTGCAGTATGTTGAATCAAAACACTTCGTATTGAAGCCACAATAACACCATCGTCAAAGGCAACAGCGATCCTCTTTGCGAAGGTGCCTTCAGAATAGGCCACCCCTCAGCTCGGGAATTTAACGAATAATTACAGGCAGGGTCAAACCTGATCCTTCTGGCGCGTAGGACAGATGCATTGAAGGCCGTAGTCGACGCTGTGACTTCCGCACATCAAGAATCGCAAGTTCAAGGCGGTGGCAAATTTGTCGCGGTTCAGCTTGATGTTTCCGACAAGGCACAAGTGGCGGCGTTGTGGGATAAGGTCCCCAAAGAGCTCAGAAATATAGATGTACTGGGTGAGTTGCAGAGATGCATACCGATGTTTTAGCCTAAGTCATGACACTCGAATACCACCAGTCAATAACGCCGGATTTGTATTGGGCATGGAACGCGTGGGCGACATTGCAGATGCGGACATAGAAAGCATGTTTGCAACAAACGTTCTGGGACTCATATCTATAACACAGCTGCTCATGAGGGGTATGGTTTTATCCCCTTCCCTGTTGGAGCATTTCTCACCGGGTACATGCGTTTTAGACTTTAAGGCTCGGAGATCCGGTCATGTAATCAATATTGGATCCATTGCAGGTCGTGAACCGTATGCTGGTGGAAGCATTTACTGCGCGACCAAACATGCTGTAAACGCATTTAATGGGTCTTTGATGAGAGAACTCGTGGATACACCTATTCGCGTGACAGAGATCCAGCCGGGTTTGTGCTGCAAACTTGCGAGAGTAGAACTTGGCTCATACTTTAGACAGGAATGGTTGAGACCGAATTCTCCGTTGTACGCTTTCGTGGAGACAAGGCAGCAGCAAGCAAAGTGTATGACGGGTTGCAACCACGTGAGACCGGTCTTGCTTCGCTCTCCTTTGATTCTTATTTTTCTCGCATTTGTAGTCACAGCCGAAGACATCGCAGAAGAAATAGTATGGGCTGCTGCAAGGCCACCACATGTCAACATTGCGGAGTTGTTTGTACTGCCTGTGAATCAAGCGACTCCGACGCTGAATTATAGAGGTGGGAAGTAATTAACGCCATCCACCCAGCCTGACGATGGATCTGGCCTCGCTTGATCGCCTCGCCGATCCAGAAGAGCACCTGTCATGACTGAAGCGCAGTTATTAAGCCAAGAAAAATAGTGAAATTTGTGCTCGGGGTATACAGTCGGATCATAAACGTGATTGTTGCAGCTAGATCGGCGAGATGCAAATACGATGAATAATTAGATTGTGGTATCAAAGCCCCTTCCAAATCAACGGTTTCTCTTAGCTCTACTGCGCGTTTGTTTCACTGTAGGCTGTGGGTCCGCTTGTGGTTCTTCATCATTGTCGTACACAAACTTCGTCACAACAACGCGCTCTGCAACGAGGTCCAGCGGACCATCAGCGTCAACGAGGTTTCCGAGCTGGTCCAGTGAGATTGCCTGAAAGAAGAATAATAATAATGCGTAAACATCTCACGAATGAAGGCAACGTGCATACTACCTTCATGTCCTTTGCCAGACAGCTCTTCCGGCGCGATTCATGTGCTGGAGCCAATCTCTGTGGATCGGGACCACGGACTTCAATCTCGTCAAGGATGACCGTTGAAGCTAATCCTCTATCCCACTTCACCCTCTTCCCCACTTGTTCCGGCCTTTCCGGTGTTTGATAGTCTTCATCGTCGCCAGGCCCTCGAGCATGCTTGGTAGGCGTGGAGACTGCTGTGCAGCAGTCAGTGTCCATGCTTGCATCACCCAGTTCATCGGCATTTGAGCCTCCTTCTCCCCTCCGTCTCTTTGCTCTCTCTGCACGTCCCTTTCCAGCCTCCTCTTTCTGCTTCTGCAGCACAGTACGCAATTTCATGCTGGGACTCTCAGGTCTGTTGCCCTCTTTTCTGACAATTCGGGTTTCCAAACGAATGGAATATTGCTGGTTGTGCGAAGTGTTGGTGTTGGTTAATGTCTTCAAGGCAATTGTACTTGTTGGCATAGTAGAATTGGTGCTTGACTTGTGAGAAGAAGTATGACCTTTGCGACGAGAAGATGGTGCAGATGAAGAAGTTGGTGGCACGGTTCCAAACACGTCAATGGTATTTTGTACCGTCCTACGGGGTCGTGTAACCCGCTTTGCATCGTCACTAGACACCAGAAATGACGCGGACCCAGAGGTGATAGGGTCCTTCGACTCTTGTGGAGGACTCAAAAACTCGTCTGTGGAGCTTTCCATTCTATTGTAGTCAGCAACTGCCGTCGGTGGATGCGTTGTGGGATCACCGCCACTTCCACTGCTTTCGTCACGGACGGGTGACGAGTTGCCCCGAAGGATAGGTTCCGGACTTGCTGCTTTCTTGGGTACAAATTGTCGAATAACAATGAGTGGCTTAGGCGGCGACGGGGCTTTTGCCGTCCGTTTGCGTTTCGACTGTGACATCGTTGTGGAACCGGACGTCTTTCCAGATGACATTTCAACAACGCCGCCAGATACGGAAGGCTGCTGTTTGGCAACAACCTTCCTGAAGGATGGAGGCATATGTGAAGCCTGTGGGGAGGCAGTCAATAACAATGGAAAATGCACTATTGAGGAGCCACTCACTCGAAAGCTCCCCGACGGCTTCGAGGCTGTGCGTACGGGTAACTTCGACAGCTTCGCGGCAGGTTCTATCCTCGGTATTCGACTGCCATAGTCGGTGGGCTTGGGCTTCTTCATTGAGGGGTGGTCAGTAGCGGTTGGATGATTCAGCCCCGAAGCGTTGACCGATGTCTCAACTGGAATATGTGGTTCGTGGGCTTCGGATGAAAGCGAGGGGCCATCCGGCTTGTCTGGAACGGCTATGGGAGGCAGTAGAGTTTCGTGATGTACAATGCGAGATGGACTGGGTGAGCGGGACCGCTTCGGTGATGTAGGAGGAGCCAACGAAGAGCTTTGGCTGGAATGAGGCCTCTGCACGTTTGAAAAGATTGTGCCGGGTTCCACTGGCGGTTGCAGCAGGAACATCTGATTTGAATTCGATTTTCCAGGAAGGGGACGTGGCATGTGTATATGCGGGTCAGCGCTTGGAGTCCGCGACCGCGACCGAGGGGATGTTCGAGCTTGGGGAACAGAGCTTGGTCCTTCGTCGTGGCGGACCATCCCCATCGCTTCTGATATTGGGATTCTCCGAGCCGGACTTCTGTTTGGATTGTCCGTAGCTGGGCGGGTGAACACGGGTGTGTGGATTCTGAGGCTGGATTGTCCGAATGAAGGAGTGTGTGGACCGTTAAGACTGAAATGAGAGGCACGAAGTGATTCGGTAACGGGGACACGACGTGCGGGGGTTCGTGCGGGATCATTACTGGCCGGCTCCAAAGATATCTTTACAGGAGAGCGTGAAAATGTAAAGCGGTGAGACTGAGGGGAACGCGGCGGGGTATTGACCATGACCTTCGAGCTGAACGGAGGTCGTTGGATATTCGACGACGTACTCGCAGTCACAGTTTGCTGTTCGTCTGATTCAATATCAAGGTCATGTTCTACGTCGCGAGATTGGGTAGGTGTCTCGTGGTTATCCATGTCGATAGCAGTTCGAGATTTGCTGTTGGGTGTCATGATGGCAGTAAGAAGATGTGAGGATTCAGGAGACAGCGATTTGGCGAATAGCTCTCTTTCTAATTCCAACTTCATCCGTTTCGATCGCTTCGGAGACCGGGGTAAATCGTTGTCAACGGTAGCTTCGCCTCGGGGTAATGGCGACAGGCGTTCAGTCGGCTGAACCGGGTGTCGAGTGTCCTCACTTGCTATGGTCCGCTTACGTTTAAGTGATTTTGGCGAAGGCGAAGGCTGACGCGATGCCATTGGGTCTATCGAGGCTGCCTGCAATCCACCAGACATTGGGGCAGTACTTAGTCGGGGACTTCGTCGACGTGGGGGTGTCATCGGTGTTGAGCTACTACCAGCTTCACTGACCGACAAGTGAGTAGTTGCTTGTGGAGACAACCCGAAAGCAGAAGGCGGAACGGGAGAGTGACTGAGCAGATTGTCGACCGTTTCACCCGAGTGGTGTTGAGGCAGATGTGTGGAAGGAGTTTCATTGGGCGGTAGGATGACAGCAGATTGGTCAAACGAAATGAGATCTCTCGGGGAGGGCAGCGTAGACGGGTTCGGCGACGCTGCTCGGACTCTAACAGAGGGAAGAGGGGTAGAAGTTTCTTGTGTTGGATGAGCAGAAGGAGTGACGTCAGTGCTCTCGTCTTCTGAATCGGACACATACGCTTCATTTGAAGATGAACCAGTGGCGTCCACTGGAGGGAAACTCAGTTCGTTGATGAGGCCGGATGATCTATATGACGGGGCGGGACGGATGGCTTTCGGTGGAGGAGATGGATTGTCATGCGCTCTCATTATGCGACGCGCCAGTGCCGATGGCGGTTCTACAAAGCCGTGCGTTAGTAATGTAGGCGTAACGTGAACTCTTTCGAGTACGAACCTTCGTCGTGGAATAATTCACGTTCAGGGGATACAGACCTCGCAGCTGTAGGTGAGGTGTTCCCTGACTGTTCATAATTGATATCTTCGGTGTGTGGGACACTCCTGTAGTTCCTAACGCGTCGTTTGAGAGCTGGAGTTGGAGCGCCGTGACCGAGGGGTAGGAGAGATTGAGCGGCCCTTTTCTCTGGCGATAAGACAGGGCCAAAGTAGACATGATCGTCGTCGTCGTCAGGAGGCAACGACGAGGCTGATGGTGTCTGCTGGACGTCGCAGTCCATGTCGGGGGGGGGGGACGGATGTTTGTGGCGGGAACTGGAAATACAACCTGGCGCGTCAAGGGCACGTGTCCGCGGGTTGTCAATTGTAACCCCATCTTAGGGTTCTCTGATCACCTGTAGCTACAGTGACTCTACCATTAGAAATGGTCTCTAAGAAACGAGTGATGTAAATGTATCCCCGCGAGTGTGATTTAGGCGTTTGATTCCATCGTACCCGACCTATCCCGGTCATCAGCGTAATAAAAAATAAAACATAGGTCCAACGCGCCAGCACAGCCTTCAATTGCCTTAACCCGCCGGCGACCGTTCGCTGATTTGCATCTCATCTTCCATCCCCATTGTGGGCCCACTCTCTTTCTCGCATACGACATGGCTGTTGAACGATTCCTCGGAACCACCGCTCAAAGAGCATTTATTGCCACAAGTTTGTTGACATCTCATCATTCGTCCTCAATCACACATCTGACATGCCATCCATCAACCAGTCGCATTTCGTCAGTCCTCATATGCCAAATGCCATTTCCTGGATGCTGATCCGCAGAACAGAGGCCATCGTAGTGTTAGTAATGGTTGGCATTGCCTTCGGTCGAGTGAGTTTGCATACTTTTTCGATGCGTTTATTTTTCCTCATTTGTTCGTGCAGGTAGAGGCAGCTACAGATACAAGTAAACGGCCAGAGTATAAAGTGCGCACCTCGCATCTCCATGTGACAAATAACAGTGTAAATCATGAAATCGTTTAGACTCTCCCTTGCTATCTGGCGCTCTTCGGCCTTGCAGAGTCAGTCCATAACGTTTGCATACTTGCCGTCATCTGATTTTATTCAGAGTCTTTGAACTATTGATGGCCTTTGATGCTCTGAAGCTTCGCAATATCATCCAATTGGCCGGAATATTAGGTGCGTGCGTTGGGTGGCGTCACACTCGATAACCTCTGAAGCACCAAATCAAGCATTTCATCTTGCCCTTGTTGTTTTCGCCGCTCTGCAAGTGCATGAAGCAAGATCAGCTTTAGTCTTCAAAACAGGGAACCCGTGCACTGATTTAATCGTGAGTGGATGAGTGCTGCTGAGTTGGATCGCAGGCTGATTACCGATTCATTAGGGTTGTGATATACCAGGATCAATCTGGCGAAGGGTGGAGCCTTTCCTGATAACTGCACCATGTGTGATTGCCGCCTCATGGTTTGTACTGATTTTCTACGTCCGCGCACTGTTCGGAGAGTTCGGGTGTGTAAACTTCCTTACACACATACCAACGGCTTTTTGATTGGGTTATTTTTAGTTGGGCTGTGTTCCACGTAATCGGAGCAAACCCAGTGACGAAGAGTGAGATTTATCTCGACTCTGTGGCACGATGCTAACATTTTCACTAGCAATGTATCAATGGTACCAAATTATGATTTGTCTCCTCAAGTTCGATTTCTTCTGTTTTGCGGGGGTCACAATGCAGGTTGGATTCTCAAAAGTTTGCTTTGGAAAGTATTCTCACAATATGTAGCTCCTCATCGTCGTGCTACAACAAAATACGGCAGAGTTTGGACTGACCATTGTCGCTATTCCAATTGTGCTCTCCTTACTCATTGGTTGTGGAATAGCGCTAAAGAGAGAAATCAAATGGTATGATCTCTTGGCGGGGAAGTGGGTGAGCATTAACGATTGTGATATTACAGGCTTATGACCGCCTCTTTGATACTTATGCTGGCGGCCGAGAGTTACTGTAAGCCTAGTCATAGCTATTTTATCTGTGGACTATCACTTATATGTTTCCTTAGTCAGTAAGCTGTCGTACCAGATACCGAAAACGTTTATTGACCAGCCATGTGTGCTAAGTCTATAAACTTGTTCGCTTTTATGAGCCCAGTTCAGCACCACAATACGCGACAACACGTGCGACGTTGACGACATTCAGTGAGTCCTTGAGTCTCCGAATTACCTCCTCCTCTAATGCTCTGCATAGCCATTGTCGCCTTCCTGCTCCTTTTCGCCACCTTTGCAGTTGGTCTGCGTTGTTTCGCCGACTTCGACAAGGGTCTAGCTCAGGCAAAAATTCAAGGTGAGTTGATCCAAAAAAGTCCCTCATTGCTGTCCTCATTGGCTATCCTTTAGATGTGCCGGAGAAGGTTATTTATTCTTCTGCTCCAAGCAGCCCGTCGGCTGCGGAGAGACAGAGCTCGTACAAGGGTGGCGCGGTCCTTGCGCCGCGGATATCCATAGAGTAATGCTGGTCGCGGCTAAGAAATTTTATTTTCATTCATGATTTTTGTTCGTGATTCAATTCCCGTAATGATATTTTACCCACGGACGGACGGAATTTACTGTAACATAATTATCGTTTGCATCCTGTATTTATTATATGATGACTATGGGAAGTTGATCCATTCACGATAATCAGAGGTGCTGTGATACCTCGGTTTTCGCGCCACGTGACTCACAACGACCTAATACCTTGACCACAACATATCCCATGGACTACGACGACCCCATCAGCCAATTCTTCCCTGGAGAAGAGTCTGTCAATTTGTACGAGGTGTTATCTCTGGATAGCACGGCCAAGCTTGACGACATCAAGAAGTCCTATCGTCGTCTCGCGTTACTATACCATCCGGACAAACACGTCGCGTCTTCCGACGACGCGCGAGCAGACGCGTCAAAAAAGTTTCAGCAGATCGGCTTTGCATATACCGTACTCAGTGACGAGAAAAGACGCGTCAGGTACGACAACACTGGAAGGACGGATGAGGGACTTGACCTGCAGGCTGGCGAGGATGGTTGGGAGGCGTACTTCGCTGACTTGTTCGATCGAGTCACCAAAGGCAAACTGGACGAAATGAAGAAGGAGTATCAAGGTGTGTCTGACAGGTGCTCAGGTTTGAACCCAATCACAACAATTATGACAGGTTCAGAGGAGGAGGTTAGTGACCTTAAGCGCGCGTACACGGAGTCGAATGGATCTATCGAAGAAATCATGAACCATATCCCACACTCGACTCATGACGATGAAGCCAGATTCGTCTTTACTATCACGAAACTCATTAAGGATGGGGAATTGCCGCTGCTGGAGCACTGGGAGAGTGGAGTCAAGGACGAGAAAGCTAAATTGGCACGGAGGAAAAAAGGAGAGGCGGAAGCAGCAGAAGCCGAAGAACTGGCCAAGGAACTCGGTGTATGGGACGAATTTTATGGATCTGGTAAAGAAGGCAAACGGAAGGGGAAGGGGAAGGCCAAAGGAGGGAAGGCTGAACCCGAAGGGGACGACGATCATTCCAGCCTCCAGGCTCTGATTCTCGGGAAGAAGAAAAAGATGGATGGATTTTTCGACAACTTGGCGGCGAAGTATGCGGATGGGGACGAGGGAGACGGCAAAAATAAATCGACCAAGAAGAGAGGGAATGCTACGCGACACGAAAACGATACAGGAGCACGGAAGAAATCCAAAGCGCAACCCCCCGATATCGACGACGCAGAATTCGAGAAACTGCAGGCAAAGCTGTTTGGGTCGAAGAAGTAGTGTTGTTATGCTAGTCTGCTAAGTTATGTGGTGTAGGTTTGGTTAGATCATGTGTGTGGGAATGATGATGTAATTTACCACTATCGGTTGTCGGTTAGCTCAATCACCTGGCTCTTACTCCCACAAACTGACGGGTGACTCTGATGGTTTCTCCTCCAAAGCCTTGGGAACGCGGGACGACAGCGGGGGCTTCCTCGCAGAGTCAACCCGCAGCGACTTCGTCGTCGTCAACTCCCCCTATTTCTTCAATCAGCCAGTCAGGTCCATCTTCTGACAATCCTCCTCAGCGCCCTCCTCCGCTTTCTGGACCACCAACGACAGCACTTACCAATCCTTACAACCCTCTTTCCACATACTCCTCGCCATATTCAAACTATAATTCAACATTTGCTTCGGGATACAACAGGTTTGGGTCGACATATTCGCCTTACGGAGGAGGGTATGGTGGTGGAATGTACGGCGGAGGTTTAGGTGGATATGGAATGAATGGTATGGGGTATGGCATGAACGGCATGTATGGAGGAGTCGGAATGCCTGGGATGCCTGGAATGCCTATGGACCCCAACAATCCTTCACTTACACAAACCTTGGAATCTACCACTCAGCAAACTTTCGCCCTCCTTCATTCCATTGTTCAAACTTTCACCGGTTTATCGCAAATGCTCGAATCTACTTTCATGGCCACTCATTCATCATTTTTTGCCATGGTCGGCGTAGTCGACCAATTTTCGCATCTTCGAAATGCCCTAGGCAGTGTGCTTGGCGTTTTCGGACTTGTTCGATGGCTGAAGGACTTCCTGACCGGAAAGCGACAAAATAATTCTATGCAAAACGAATTCCGAGAATTCGTTAATGGTCGGCCGGTTCAAGGCCCTCCCGGCCCTCCTCCGCCAAAACCATCGAAGAAGCCACTTATTATCTTCCTCCTCGCCATCTTCGGCGTTCCATATGCCATGCACAAACTCATCAAAATCCTCACCGCACGGGCTCAATCAGCGCAGGCTTTAACAGGGCCGAATGCGCCATTTGATCCTTCCACACTCACATTTGCGCGTGCCAAGTACGCCTTCACAGCGGCCAGCCCGGTGGAGTTGGGTTTGAAGGAGAACGAGATCGTGGCAATTATGGGCAAGCTGGACCCCAACACGGGCATGGAGGTTGACCCACGACTAGACGTAGACACCGACTGGTGGAAAGGTCGAACTCGGGAAGGTAGGGAAGGGTGGTTCCCCAGTAAGTGGGTTGAGGTATTGGAGAGGAAGAAACCACCCGTCGAAGGGAAACCTATATCATGAATCATGAATGTTGGGTCTTCGCGAGACATTCTGTTGTTACACACTGTGTACCCCATATGAAAAGTATATAGTACAAATCCTTGTTGACAAGTGTGGTGTGGCAAGCTAGGTTACCGACCGCCTCCACTGGCAGTTCGCGCCGTCAAAGGTCTCCTCCATCCATTCATGTTGCACTCATGGACTATTTCTCCAAATTCCTCCGTTCCACCACGTCCCCTCAAAAACAAGTTGTAGACCACGCAGGAGAGTTTCACAGGTCATGGTTGATTATTAAAGTGACAACTTCAACTTTTGTTATCGCATTTTGAACTTCAACTTTCTGCCAACAGGGAACCTTGATGAACCCAGATGAACGACAATTAGCGCGTGGAATCCAGTCCACTGAAATTCCTGCTCGATTGAAATCCATGATTGACTCTCTAGTTTGGGAATCCACTCGAGCAGAGGAAGGGTACGTGTGGTATTCTACATTTCGATTGGAAACAACGGTTCCTAACGATGGCATCCAGGGTTACCGGAGCATGCATGGAGTACTTATTGAAAAACGGTGCGCTGGAATTCTGTGAATACTTGTGTGTCTATTGACTAAGTTACTGTCAGATGTTCTGGGAACGCTTGTGGGACTTAGCCAACCAGACAGGCCATCTGGGATCCAAATGGAGGTCTTGCGTTCGGTGCAGAACATGGTGGTGCTCTTGGATGAGCAATTTCTTGTCCATTCCGCCGTGCACAGAGCGGTGCTCAGACTTTTGAGAACTTGCGTTGGAGACGAAATTTCTGAGCAACTGGATGGTCGATCCAAGGCAATGGGGGCAGCTGGTTCTGTCACTCAAAGCCCACCATCGGTATATGAGGAAGACCGTGCGTTCTATTTCAAACAAATATACTGACTGGTGCTCAATCATACCATTAGTCGTTGATTTGCTGTGCATACTGTGCAGTAGGATACGAACATATCGCGAACTTCTCATGATATTTTTCCACGACAAGAACTGGTATCAGTCTGAAATATTACCTTCCGTGACCGAGGAGGTGGAGGAAGAAGGCGAAGATGACGCTGACATTCCATACCTTCCCGGCCCACTTGAACACCGACCCCCATCGCCAAGTCCTTCACAAGCCACCATAACTTCTACACCAGCCTTGGCTGCCGCTAAGAAACCCGAATATGAATTTCTTTTGTTCAACTACCTGTTGAGGTTTGTTCACCGAGAAGGGAAAATAGGTGACCTGGCGCGAGCCGGCCTCCTTTTCTTAATGGACGTGGCCATGTCGCCTGGGGGGCAGATCCATCGACTAGCCGGAGATGACCGACCATCGTCTTTCGCAGCGTCTCAAACTCCTTCGAGCCAATCTTCAAGTGCAGATCCCGTTGGTGAGGCGGCGTTAGCTCTAGCTGAGTATGTCTTGGATGGAGATTTTTCAGAAGTATTGGCAGCCGGGCTCGGCGCTGTCTATTCGCTCTTGCCATCGAAACTCCAAATACGCCACAGTCCGCTTGCCGACGGCTCTCAAGGCAATGGTATGGTTATTGGTGGGGCGGATCTCGAAACAGGTGACAGCCAGAAGAGAGCTGAGCTCGCGGAGGAGAGAGCGCGTGAGCAAGGAATTGAATCCTCGTCGAACCCAGAATTCAGATCTCGACTCGACCACTTCCTGAAGCTTCTCGAATTTCTACAGGATGTTCTCCGCCGCAATGTTCACAAGGAGGATGGAGATCACGATCTAGACGCCTCGTCCTTAGTGGGCTCCGCGATTGTCCAGTCAATTCTCGACGCTGTGCGGCGAATATTTTTGGAAAATGTGCTCTACACATCCATACTGGAATGTTCCGAGAATGATGGCAGCGCTGTCGCCGTTATGTCTTATTTGGACATCACCATACGCACTCTTCGACGAGGAGAACTAGCAGAATTGTTCGTGAATTTTCTCGTCAGTGAAGACGACTCCGAAATGCCCCGCCTACGACAACGCCAGAAATCGACTCTTTTACTTGACCGTGCTCTTAAGCAGAGCAAAGACGTAAAGCTTAGGCGGCGAAAGAGTAGTGCCATGATGCTACTGGAGCTGGAAGCACCCGAGACAAATAAGCAATCCGATTATTTTACATCTCTCGGACGATTCAATCTGAAAGACCTGTTGTTAACAAATTTACGGTCTTCGTCGCCTCAAACGGTGACAGCTGCGCTGCTGTTATCACAATCTCTCTTGACACAACATTGCACCATCTCAACAACTAAATTGCTACTCTCGTACCATGACACCAACAATTCCCCTGGAGAAGACGAATCACCAAGGAATTTTGGCGTTGTTGCCGACGATGAATCCTTTGTATATCCAGGAGCTGAAGACCGGATCTCAGATCCTCTGTTAAGTTCTCGTCCTTCCACTCCACTCGACTTTGGGCATCAGTTGGCTGAGTCCACACTCTCCTCTCACCTGCGAGAGATGGATCTCTACCTTTCCCTTGTCTCCAGAATAGATCCGGCCCATGACAAAAACGCATTCAGCACGGGCTATGAACACTACCTTAGTGACGCTCTTTTCTCTTTGCAACAACACACCTGCTTCTCAACCAACCTGGTCTCAACACAGCAGGGAAAGGGGAAACACCACATCAACCCGAACGACCCAATCCTTTCCCTCCTACTTCAGTCTTTACGCGCATTCTTCTCGAACTCACCGGAACTCAACATTGCGCTAACTGGAGTTTTGGCGTCGATGGCTTTTTGCTCTGATCGATCCCTGGCGGGATGGCTCACGTTTGCTGCTGTCCATCACGAACCATCGTACAACAGCTTCCTACCATTGCCCGAAGAAGACGGCGACGACCGTTCGATTGATTTCCGAATAGATGAACGACTGGCATTGGGTCAGGGTTTAAACGGACCGCAAATGGGTCAGGCGCCACCAGTCATCTTTGCCGTTCTCCAAGGTCTTGTGGACCAACTGGACCGACATAAAAAATCACTTTCGGATTTCGACAAATATCTTGCGGAGCGCCGTCAGGGGTTACTGTTTTCAGAGAATTTGAGTGATGCCATGGGCCTTTCCTTTGACCGTCCCAGCGAAACGAGTAGCTCACAGCCGACCCCTGTGGGATCTCCACAAAGGTTAAAGGCTAAACCGAAAACAGCAACTTGGAGCTCCTTGCTCACGCCAAGGAAAATTCGCACACCATCGAAGTCAGCAACACCTGCATTGGGTACACCAGTTACGGATACGCCGGTGTCGGCGAGTCCGTTTGCGCGACATTACCAGAGCACTAGTGCAATTGAAATAGAACCATTCATTGTTCTTGAACCGTCTCATGTTCCTTGGACCCCCGCAGTTGGCAGCAAGGATCCGGATGACATTTTTAGCCCCCAATCGACTTGGGCTGGCGACAGATACAAGGCAGATGTATCAGACACGGCGGAAGTTACTCAAAAAGCAAACTCCAACGTCACACTTTCGCAATTGTTGGACAACGTGGTAATCCTGGAGGAGTGTATCAAAGAACTCACAGCAATTATGCATGCGCGGCGGAGCCTCGGTATCGATACTTTATGTTATTTGTAGTTTTAAATATGGCAAGGCGGCGATAGAGAAGCTCCTAAGCTCCTAATAACATCTAATCTGAAAATTACCCTGGTTCAAAGGTCCTCTAGGCGTAGACTCGCAGCCATTCCATATTGAAAACCGAGCTGGGACACTTGCGAAAGAGAATACCGTGGCAAAACGCGTCGCGGTCACGTGCCCGAGATATTTCAGGAACGCGCGATCGGTCACTTGTCGTCACACAATTGATTCTCCGAGTCAACAACTTGAATGGCCCCAATCCTGCTATGGGATTCACGGCCAGTGGAAGGCTCAGATGACGCTGGATTGACTATTTTAAAGACCGTCTTGCCAACTAGAACGGTTCCAGCACCCTATGAGGGCGATGAGGACGAAGTTCTATCCTATGTCCCCAGCCTTGGATACTTCTGCATAAAATCCCTCTTACAATTTCCGGATCAAGTCAGCTCCGTGAGCTCCATGCGCCTAGCATACCGGCACAACGGCAAGGGATTTGATATCCTCAAAGCACTCATACCCAATTGGCGCACCGCAGACTTCACCATGTCTAGAGTTGATCCTCGCTTGTGGGCCTTGATTGTGCAGATATACTCTGATCTCCCAAAAGCGTTTTCTTCGTATAGGATTCCATTGTCCGACCAGCATCTCCCTCTCCTGCAGCGCATACCTTCTACACCAGACTTTTGTCTTATTACGATTCTCGAACTTCCCAGATGCAGGACACTGACGGACACTACGATTCTGGAACTGAAAGAACTCCACAATCTTTGCGCATTGGACGCAAGTGACACGGCTATAAGTGAATATGGCGTCCGCTCACTCGCGCGCACGTTGATGTTTAATGAAGACGGCGGAAGGCGGGGACCATGGTCTTTGAGACTGCTACGCGTCCGTAATTGCCGAAGGATCAGGAAGGATATATTTCAAACGCTTCCTTTGTTCCCGCTGTTATGCGCCGTGGGTGAGTCCCACATCTTTTTGCTACAGCGAAGCAGTGCCAATCTTGTCACTTAGATTTGAGAGGGACAAGCTGTCGAGCAACAGATGTGCAATATCCATTCGAATACTCAGGCACGGAGGACCTTTTCGAACCCACAACCCTCGCTGAAGCGATTGCTCTCTTGCACGCCCACCATGCCAACTTTTTGTCTCATCCCCGACCGTTCTCACTTCACGTCACTCACAGAGAGGCTATGGTTTATGAAAGGCCGAACACAGCAGTACCTACCGTGACAATGGAAAATTCCCTGGTGACTCTTCTTGGCTCTACCAATTCAAGAAATTTGTCCTCAAAGGCTGATGTCCCGGGGAAAGTCCAAGTACAGGACTGGCAAGTTGTGGTGAAGCATGAGGATAAAAAGAAGCAAGTTAATGGCGGGGTGGATTCACGCAGGCATGATCACGACGTTGAAGATTGGGACGAGGCTAGTGACGACGTCCACCATGGTTATGGATCGCATTCAAACGAGGACGGCAACGAGGAGGACTTAGATTCCAGTGCTGATGGTGGATCTTTGTCTGGGAGTGATTCCGAAGCTCAAAGTGATGCAGATGGGACCGATGTTATGCAGATGAACATAGTGTGTTGCTTCCGATGTCTAATTTACTTTTGCATGTTCTCACTATACATCTGTTTGAAGGATGAGCGAAATCGTGCTCGATTCGATATGGATGGTGTGACCATGATGAATCTCGTCGCAGTGGAAGAACTCGCGGGGGTAGAACTTCAAGCGGTCGCAGACAATTTCTATCAACCTTTTGTGAAGAAAAGGCCAGATCTTGGTCGCAAAAGGGAATCATGCCAAAGCATTGGAGAGCGACAATTAATGGTCTACAGAACACCTCCTTCTTGGTCACTGCTTATGAGTGGAGACGTCAAAAAATCGTTAAATCCCGCAGGGTCATCAATGGAAAGGCTCGTTCCTCGAAAGCCGGACAGCAGCCCATCCTTCGTTGAATTTATGAAGAAGAGACGGAAAGTAGAGCAAGGGAAACGCGTGTCTGCTGCCGCGAGAGATACGGCGTTGACACAAACGGAGAACGTTCAAAGTCGAATAGCGATGCAGGGCGGGTCGGAAGTTGACCTAGGCACACACCGGACAACGAAGCCTTTGCGGCCAATTTCTAATCTGAAGGTCCCGCAAATTCAGCCCAAAACCACACCGAGGCTGAAGCTAGAACCGTCATCAAAGCCAGCGAAGGGTATAGAACAGCAACGGACGAAAAGGCCGTCGCAGAAATTTGATTGGCAAGGGTGGAGTCGAAATAGGCAGTAGAGATTATGTAAATGTTGTTGTCATGGACAGTGTTTAGGGCCGGCCTGGAGTAATGCAAAGCCCGAAGTGGATCCTTGAGAGTAGCTCATCATCTTCCTGTCCCTACCGACCAGCAAATCATCTCAGTTTATTATATCCTCCACTGCTCCACAATACACCTTACCTCGACCCAACGCAAGACGCTTGCGGTCATCCGCTCATTTCCCCTCTTTTCTTAACTCCATCACCACCTCATCGTAACTATGTCTGCAAGGCATGGTTACGGAAATCCTCAGGACCCACGCAACCCTTTTGCCAACCCCCATACTGCCTCTCATCTCAGAAGAGAGTATGATAGTGAATCCGAGTCTGGAGACCCGTATGATCGTCACGGAACATTTCAATCCTCAGCAAGTAATCTGACCGACCATCATTATGATGGGTACCGTACGTCCACATCACCTGCACAACATCATTTTCTCATTCACATTTATATTTCAGCGAGAGGGGACAACGAATCTGAGCGCTACGCTGGTTCTGTCGATTCGCATGGCGGACACCATGGTTCGACCTTCGGACCCCCTGGCTCCCAAGAGCCTTATCCCGCCTGGACCGCGGATCGGCAGATACCCATGTCTACCGAGTACGTTTCACCTGAAGGGGTACTCTATGTAAAGTCTTACATCTTTTCCTCTCAGAGAAATCGAGGATATATTCCTGGACCTCACTCAAAAATTCGGGTTCCAACGGGACTCCATGCGCAACATGTTTGATTTCACCATGCAACTCCTCGACAGCCGTGCATCTCGCATGACCCCCAACCAAGCTCTCCTTACTCTTCATGCAGATTACATTGGTGGACAACACGCCAATTATCGCAAATGGTATTTTGCCGCACAGTTGAATCTTGACGACGCGGTCGGCCAGTCTCTCAACCCTGGTCTTCAGCGTTTGAAGACGGTCAAAGGCGCCAGAGGGGGCAAGTCGGCCGGTGAAAAATCGCTCGATAGTGCCCTCAACAGATGGCGACATGCAATGAATAACATGAGCCAGTATGATCGCCTCCGACAGATCGCGCTTTATCTACTTTGCTGGGGAGAGGCAGGCAACATTCGGTTCATGCCAGAGTGTCTATGCTTCATCTTCAAATGCGCAGACGACTATTATCGCTCTCCCGAATGCCAGAGCAGGGTGGAACCCGTTCCTGAAGGAGTGTACCTTCGTGCTGTGATAAAACCTTTATACCGGTTCGTCCGTGATCAAGGCTACGAATATCTGGAGGGCAAATACGTCAGAAGGGAGAGGGACCATGAGGAAATTATCGGATACGACGATGTGAACCAGCTATTTTGGTATCCAGAAGGTCTTAGCCGTATCATTCTTAACGACAAGGTATGTGTCTATTTACCCGAATATTAGACAGGCAGTTGATATGATCTCGCAGACCCGACTTGTGGATATCCCACCCCCGCAGCGTTTCATGAAGTTCGACCGTATTGATTGGAGTAAAGTGTTCTTCAAGACATATTATGAAAAGCGATCTACAGCCCATCTTCTGGTCAATTTCAATCGAATCTGGATCATCCATATTGCGATGTTCTGGTTCTATACCGCATACAACTCACCGAAGGTATACGCTCCTCGATTGGCCCAACGTCCCTCTGCGGCCATGACCTGGTCAGCCACCGCTCTAGGCGGCGCAGTCGCCACCGGAATTATGATTTTCGCCACTATCGCAGAATTTGCATACATCCCCACCACGTGGCATAATGCCTCTCACCTCACCCGTCGTCTCATATTTTTGCTCATTGTTCTCGCCTTAACTACTGGCCCGACCTTTTATATCGCCCTCGTGGACGACCCTAAGAAGAAAAGTCAGATTCCACTCATCCTGGGAATAGTCCAATTCTTCATTTCCGTTGTTGCGACACTGCTATTCAGTATCATGCCGTCTGGTCGCATGTTTGGCGATCGCGTGGCGGGCAAGGCAAGGAAATACATGGCTAGTCAGACATTCACGGCCTCGTACCCCACCCTTGACAGGGGACCCCGTTTAGGCTCCATGTTCCTATGGATTCTCATCTTTGGATGCAAGTTCGCGGAATCGTACTTCTTCCTCACGACATCATTCAGTGGTCCCATTGCGGTCATGGTCCGTACGAAGGTCCAAGGTTGCAATGACAAATTCTTCGGATCCGCCTTGTGTTCGAACCACGTTCCGTTCACTTTGGCTATTATGTATGTGATGGACTTGATTCTCTTCTTCCTCGACACGTACCTCTGGTATGTCATCTGGATTGTGGTGTTCAGCATTGCTCGCGCCTTTGCCCTCGGTTTATCGATCTGGACGCCTTGGAAGGACGTCTTCACTAGAATGCCAAAGCGAATTTATGCGAAACTTCTTGCCACAGCAGAGATGGAAGTCAAATACAAGCCAAAGGTTTGAATCTCTTTGAATAGTAACAAGTTACGTTTCACTGAACGACATTTCCCAGGTCCTTGTTTCCCAGATCTGGAATGCAATCATCATTTCTATGTATCGGGAACACCTCCTATCCATTGAACATGTTCAGAGATTACTCTATCATCAAGTGGATTCACCAGACGGCAAACGTACACTCAGAGCACCTCCTTTCTTCACTGCCCAGACAGGTAACATCAAAGGCAATTTCTTCCCACCGGATGGCGAAGCAGAACGTCGTATTTCGTTCTTCGCATCCTCACTTACGACTGCTTTACCGGAACCACTTCCTGTTGACGCAATGCCGACATTCACCGTTCTTGTCCCTCACTATTCTGAGAAGATTTTACTCAGCTTGCGCGAGATCATCAGAGAAGAAGATCAGAATACCCGCGTCACATTGCTGGAATACCTGAAGCAGTTGCATCCGGTCGAGTGGGACAATTTTGTGAAGGATACCAAAATCTTGGCGGAAGAGTCTGACGCATTCAACGGGACGAATACTAGCCCCTTCGGCTCATCGGATGAAAAGGGCAAAAAGACAGACGATCTGCCATTTTATTGCATTGGTTTCAAGACGTCTGCTCCGGAGTACACCCTTAGGACACGAATTTGGGCTTCTTTGCGTGCCCAAACCCTTTATCGGACTGTGTCGGGCATGATGAACTACTCGAAAGCTATCAAACTTCTGTACCGCGTGGAGAACCCTGAAGTTGTGCAGATGTTTGGCGGAAACACAGATAGGCTGGAAAGGGAACTTGAGCGCATGGCACGTCGGAAGTTCAAGTTCACAATCTCCATGCAGCGCTATTCCAAATTCAACACAGAGGAAAAAGAAAACGCCGAATTTTTACTTCGCGCTTACCCTGACCTTCAAATCGCGTTCCTTGACGAGGAACAGACCAGTAAAGGAGAACCTCGTCTATTTTCGGTCCTGATTGACGGGCATTCGGAATTTGACGCTGAGACTGGCAAGAGAAAGCCAAAATTCCGCGTTGAGCTTCCAGGCAACCCGATTCTTGGAGACGGCAAATCGGACAACCAAAACCACGCCATCATTTTTTACCGAGGTGAATATCTGCAGCTTATCGACGCCAATCAAGACAATTACTTGGAGGAGTGCCTGAAGATTAGGAACATTCTGGGAGAATTCGAGGAATATTCAATATCTAGTCAAAGTCCGTACGCTCAATGGGGACACAAAGAATTCAAGAAAGCACCCGTCGCCATTGTCGGCACGCGCGAGTACATCTTCTCGGAGAACATTGGCATTCTTGGTGACATTGCAGCCGGTAAAGAGCAAACGTTTGGGACGATGACTGCGCGAGCACTTGCGTGGATCGGTGGTAAACTTCATTATGGTCATCCTGACTTCCTCAATGCGTTGTTTATGAATACTCGAGGAGGTGTTTCGAAGGCTCAGAAGGGGTTGCATTTGAACGAGGATATCTTTGCCGGTATGAACGCATTTGGTCGCGGTGGTCGCATCAAACATTCGGAGTATTATCAATGCGGAAAAGGGCGTGACCTCGGATTTGGCACCATCCTGAACTTCCAAACGAAGATTGGCACTGGGATGGGTGAACAGATGCTAAGCAGGGAATACTATTACCTCGGTACTCAACTCCCAGTCGACCGGTTCTTAACATTTTACTATGGGCATCCGGGTTTCCACATAAACAATATCCTCGTCATCTACTCCGTACAGGTTTTCATGATAACCCGTGAGTGAATAGTAAACTTGTAGCAGTCCCTTTTTTGACGCCCTGGTTGACAGTTGTTTTCCTCGGGACGTTAAACAAGCAATTGGCGATTTGCAAAGTCAATTCAGCCGGGGATCCCATTGGCGGGCAAGGTGGTTGTTATAACCTTGTCCCTGTGTTCGACTGGATCAAGAGGTGTATTGTCTCGATTTTCTTGGTTTTCTTTATATCATTTTTGCCACTCTTTTTGCAGGGTAAGTGGTCCATTGATTATGACTGCCGCCAATTTTACTAACTTGTTACCCCAGAATTGGTCGAACGTGGTACCGGGAAAGCCCTTTTGAGACTGGCGAAACATTTCCTTTCCTTATCTCCCATTTTCGAAGTGTTCTCGACTCAGATATATTCTCAATCCATCCTCAGCAACTTGACGTTTGGTGGAGCTCGATATATCGCAACTGGGCGAGGATTTGCCACGACTCGCATCTCCTTCAGCATACTTTATTCCCGATTCGCAGGACCTAGCATATACCTTGGCATGAGGACGCTGCTCATGTTGCTTTACGCAACGATGACAGTGTGGATTCCTCATTTGATCTACTTCTGGATCTCTGTTCTCTCGTTATGCGTCGCGCCCTTCATATTCAATCCCCATCAGTTTTCTTTTGCGGACTTCATCATTGATTATCGTGAATTTCTTCGATGGATGTCTCGTGGAAACTCGCGTTCGAAAGCAAGCAGTTGGTACGGATACTGTCGTCTATCGCGTACGATGATAACTGGTTACAAGAAGAAGAAACTTGGACATCCATCTGAGAAACTTTCTGGCGACGTTCCTCGCGCTTCGTGGAAGGCCGTGCTGTTTTCCGAAATCTTTTGGCCATTTTTCATGGCCGGCCTGTTCATCATAGCGTACATGTTTGTCAAATCCTTCCCGGATTCAAAAGGCAACCAACCTCCGAGTCCTCTTATACGGATCGCCATCATCGCTGTTGGACCCATGGTGTGGAACGCGGCTGTCCTGCTCACTCTCTTCTTCACATCTTTGTTCCTCGGGCCTATGCTGGAGTCATGCTGCGTCAAGTTCGCGTCGGTAATGGCATCGATTGCACATATTCTAGCACTTGTCGGTATCATTGCATTTTTCGAGTTCTTCGTACGTCTTACAATTAAGCTTTACCACTTCTATTTCTCACAAGTTTTCCTCAGTGGTTCCTAGAGCTGTGGGATGCCTCTCACGCTGTTTTGGGCCTCATCACTATCATCGCAATACAGCGTGCAGTCCAAAAGTTCTTGATCGCTGTTTTCCTGTCCAGAGAGTTCAAACATGATGAAACTAACATAGCGTGGTGGTCGGGGAAGTGGTACGGCCGCGGCTTAGGTAACCATGCCATGTCCCAGCCCGCGAGGGAGTTCATCGTCAAGATCGTGGAAATGTCGCTGTGGAGCTCCGACTTCATACTTGGACACCTGCTACTTTTCATAATGACACCACCGATCTTGATTCCGTTCATTGATCGGTTACACGCTACAATTTTATGTTAGTTGTTAACACATACTCCATTTCGCGGCATATCTGACGAATGAATTTAGTCTGGCTCCGCCCATCGAAACAGATCCGAGCGCCTCTATTCTCAACCAAGCAGAAGCGGCAGCGTCGTTGGACTGTGAGTCTCACCAGTCAATTCGTTTTGTGCGCATGAATTGAACACCCACTAGGTTCTCAAGTACGGTCTCACATACGTCCTTGTCTTCTCCATGTTTGCCGCGTTGATCGCCTTGCGTAAGTTTTGAGAAATTCCTACTTTTCCCGGTCTAACAGATACCTTGCAACAGCCGTACTCTTCCGAGATCACATCACGTTCAATTGCACGCTCTGCACGAACATATAGAAAGTAGCCTAAAGAACATTTTTGGGGATTGACCACGCTCTTTGCATATGGACCTGCGCGTTCCATGTACTTAATCTAACTCTATCTTCACAATCGTTGTAATTTGCCAGACCGAAAAAGTTCCTCTGAAGTATGATCATGTGACCGCGATGCACTTAATAACTCACCGCCATCCAAGGTTTTGTTCTTACAATTTAAATCTTAATTCCACCAGGATACCCGTATTTCATCAACGAATACCACCGTTTCGTTTACAATCCACGATATCCCATCCCTACAAATTCCATATTGGCGCAAGCTGGGCTGGCAAACCACCAGATCGACTCCGTCCGAAAGTCCAAGCACCCGACTTCGCCTCAACCAGTGACATTGCTAAATGGAGAGCACATGTATTATCAAACTACAAGAATATCAATAGCCAGCATATCGGAGAAGACTTCTTCTTTGTGCAAGAGGTACGTACTGTATAAATTCCAACACAAATTTCAAACGACACCCTCTCACGTACGCGCACAACAGATGCGGAGTCAGTCCGTGCGTCCTCGTATAATTCCACTATAATGATTTTGCCAACTTCATACGCGTCATGTTCTAAGGGTGTTGCCTTAGGAGTAGCGGACGGCGTTGGAGGATGGGTAGACGTCGGAGTGGATCCATCACTGTTTTCCCAAGCTCTCATGTATCACGCGCATCGTTATGCAAAGCAAGGATGGGCCGGCGAACCCGAAATTGATCCTACCCAGGAATATGAGGAGCGGGAGGAAATCGAAGGTTGGGAGATGTCACCCAGGGAATGCTTGGAACTCGCGCACGATGCTGTCATCAGAGAAAAGGCGGTTAATGCTGGTAAATGATTCAACTTTTTAATCACTAATTAATTCTAACTGCCATCTTAGGTTCGAGTACGGCGTGTGTCATCAATCTGAACGCATCTTCTGGTCACCTTCGATCAGCGAAGTACGTCCGAATCATTTGAACCCGTTGACCATTTATTTCACTTCATTTTGTGACGCCATACACAGTCTTGGCGACAGTGGGTTTTGTATAATTCGTTCTTCGAGCGCGATCTACACACAACCACCACAAACCCATTTCTTTAACTGCCCGAAGTTCGTTCTGATGACTTCTGAAAAATGATATCACTCACATCAAATCGTTCAGACAGTTGACAAAGCTTCCTTCAACTGCGCGAAGGTATAGAGGGGCATGTGTTGATTCTGCCTCACAGGCAGACAATTTTGAGACTAATCTGCTTCATGGTGACATTGTGATCGCATTTGTATGTCATCATTGGGATCCACCAAAAATCCTCGTTGATGGTTATCTCCTCGTTGAAGACAGACGGTCTTTCCGATAATGTTTTTCTGTCTGAAATGGTTAACATATGTTCGCTTGTTGGACGAACGGGTGGTCCAGAGATAAATCAAGTTCAAGGCATCGCTGATCGTCTTGTACACTGGGCGACTTTGTGCATGTCAAATCGAAAGCGAGTCAGCCCTTTCGAAAGTACGTCTGTTACTATCCGAGACCATGCATTACCAACTGGAGTCAATAGAAGCAGCAGCCAGAGAAGGCATGTATTTTCGAGGCGGAGTAAGTCTATTTTTTTCAATGGATGGCAATAACCTCCTGACCGCATATGTGCCTAATTAGAAAATTGATGAGTCTGTGTGGTTATTATCATCCAATCAAACCATTCTGATGAAATTATTGGGGACAGTGTTACTGTGGTGGTAGCAATGGTGCAAGAAACGGTGTGAACGCACATCCATTATTACAAGCATTGTATCACAACTGCGGCAGTTATTAACATCATATCCACCAACACAATTTCATCATTCGAGTTCTACACATATTCTTTGGTAGATTAACTTATGCATTGTTTTCTGCACCAGGCCTTTACTTGCACGCTATAGAAGATCTCATTCCTCCTTCGACATCATTTCAATACTAATAGTACATCGGACGGAATTCACTACAACTTCCTTTCAATGAAGCTTTCGATCACACCAGCAGTAGTCAATGGGTATTCTTTGAACACAACCTGGTCATCAACAATGAAGGTATTTGGCTTATGAATGCGACTTAAGTTTTCCTGTGATCACTACAAAATTAAATGATACCTACCTGGACAAAAGCTTTCCGAGGCTGTGAAAGCACCCAAAAATTTTAGCATAGAAGTTACGACAAGCTACACACGTACCAATTTTTTCTTCAGTACGAGGTCTCGAATTTCGCCATCCCACCGAGGCAGAGGCGTGGTTAAGTCAGTGTAAAACATTTTCGCACCGGCACCATCAGCAGTACTCTTCCTGACCTGCAAGTCGACGAGTAACTTTCCAATGACTGCCCTACCGTGATCTAACACTTTGGCTCTGTCAACCTGGGTGTGTATATTTAACGTCAGTTCAATCATCTGTTGACCTGACTCACTCGGATGTACAAATTCTCCAGCTGGGCGTCTCCTCCGCGCACTTCCTCGAGATGGGCAATTCCCTCGCGTATGAGATGCTGCGTAATGCCTAGTCTATATGGATATCATCGACATTGATAATTTGGACACTCTGCAACAAAGAAGTTGAAAGAACCCACCGTGCTTGCATATGTGCTTGGCCATGCTTATGGGTCGCGGGGTCATAATATTCCAGTGCACGCAAACCAGCGCGGACCATTAGCAGGAACGTCACGAACTGGATATCTTCGATGTCCTCTTTAGATACGTACTGTTGAGTTCAACGTGAGTAACAAGTTGTCTGGCAGAAAAACAAGTCATTACGCCAAATATTTTTAATATCTCAATATTGCTGACAACTGAGAGACAGTGAGAATCAGAAGTATCGATTAATGAACGAAAAGGGCTGCTCACGGAAAAGAGCAACGGCCTCCGCCCTACACTCTTCAATCGATGAAGATACCTCCCCTAACACAGAGTCCGGGGTTTGGCCGGGTTTATACCAGGTCTCACTGAGTAAAGTGAGTCGCCGAAAAACACAAGCTGCAAAATATCTCACATCTTCTTCCCTGTAATTGGGTTGATAATCTGGGTATCCAGTGTTCAGCACAATGCCAATGGTTATCTGCCGTCATATGTCATACTTTGTCAGGATCAAAGTTTTTGGTCCCATCAGGTCCCTCTTTGAAAAGCTTGCCGGAACCATGACCCAAAAGTTCATGATTTGCTACCTGCAATTCGAACGCCTTGTTATCCCATGCGTTGTACAACGTAGCATCGTCAGGGTGAATAAACGTCAGTTCCTCATCTGGTAATCATTTAGCTTCATCGTTGGGATGCATCCGTAACGGGATACCAACTGGGTGCTTTTGCTGCTAGGATGTTCTATTGCGACGTCAGGGCTATACAACCGTCTCAAAATTTAATTAATTTACCGCCAAAGAAACGTTTTTGAAACCCAAAGATTCGCGAATATCGTAGTAGTTCTGTCATGGATGAACGTTGCTGTGCAAAATCAGAAGGATCCATGACGCACAGGTATCTGCCCGTTGGTATTGAGTCAATCATTACATGCGCGTCATAATGGTCAGCACGTACATTTATACCAGCAGGAATACCTGGTGTCATTGACATCAATTGTACATCGTGCTATCGAGAGTATGCACTTACCGCCTGTAGCAAAAGAAACAACTTCTAACGCTGTGAAATCAGGCTTCCTGAACACATCAACTTCGAAGTCTTTCCCCCATGGTAAAACTTTGATTAAATCGGGGGCGCCATCAACGAGTGTTTCGTATTTGGCGCTGAGCTGTTTATTGACGATGGCAGTGAATCCTAAAACACGAATGAATACGGGCATCGGAATTCAGTGCGAAGATGCAAAGGTCAGACCTTCCCATTCCGCGCGTCCACCGTACGGATCCACATATGTTTCTATAAATCCGATGTAGCTTTCGACTACGGGACCAACGTCTTTCACCCAGTGTCGGGATCCCTCTTTATGATCTTCAATGGAGCCGGTTTGGAACCTAATGCGTGTCTGCGTGAGTAAGACAAACCTGTGACATCAAGATACTCACGACTTGATGTATCCCTCTAACATCAACTTCTGATGTTCGTTCGCTGCGTACTTCTTTGCCTGCGTGGCTCATTGAATGGAATTTCTGGGCTTGATGGAGGCAGGGAAGGAAGCTGACCTCTGTCAATGCAGTAACGGATTTTTGCAATGGATCCTTAAAATCTCCATAAACTATATTGAGCTCAATCGTCTTTTCACCAAAGGTGACTTGGTGCGTAACCGTATCGCGAGTAGATGCGGAGGCAACTAATAGCGTAAAATATCCAGAGGAACTCTTTTTGACACTGTATTCATGTATATGAATGATGGGTCACATGGAGTAATTTAAACCATGCGAACCGAGTGTTGAGAACATCGATGCCATGCTTTTCGGCGGCAGCTTGGACAGCAGCAACTTCTTCGTCGGTAATCAGTTCGCCCAAGTAGTAGTTAGATACATGTCCCTGGGCGCGTTTTCCGATCGTCAGACTGGAGTCGGGTTTCGTTGCATATATATGTTCCTTCAGCTACGAATAAATTTGGTCAAGCATTCTTTGCGTAGTAGAAATTTCGTGCTACCTTTTCCCACAATGGAAGGGCTGCCTGTGAATTGACAGAACTCGAGATCACAGCCTTAAATTTTTCCTGAGGTAGACGAGGAATAATCTTCGTGAAACCGAAGGATTTGTAGTTCACGAGGTTGCTAAAGACCTAAGAGATAGTACGCATATAAACTAGAATGATCGGTTGAAATTGAAGGTTTTTTACTTGGGAACTATATTGCAAAAGATCTTCCCAGTCACTGTCGTCTAGACCTGCGTTCGATTGCAAGTGCTTGAGGTCAGCCAACTTGCCATGATCCGAGTCGCTGAATGTCAAGACAAGTAGATCATAAAGTTGAGTTGCCTGTGGGGTCCACTGCTCTTGGATGATCCGAGCACCTGCCCAGCTGGCTGCGGCAAGATAGTGAGCATATTTTTTCTCATTGGAGCTGCAACGGTTAGTTGGCGATGAGATGATCATGCCACTTATATGCATAAGCACAACAACAGACCTCAGCTGAGAAAATGAGGCAGAAACATCCAAACTACAGATCGGTGCTTTACGATCGGCGAGATAACGCTCAGAAGCAATTGATGCCATGGTGGTAAGTAACTGAGCAAGAGTTAATGAGAAGCGAGCGCTTACTTCAAAGCTGAGTCAGCAGCCACTTTTGCCTCAAAGCCCCGCAGGTTTGGAGTCTTTGTAGCCAACGAAATGTTGGGCAAGCTCTTCGGTTTTCGTTCTGCTCGCATTCTTCTATCTTCACAACCTCCCACTCGACTCTGCGCTCAAGCTGGTCGCAGTCACGGTCCTTACACGCCACATTTCGCCTCGTCTTCCATCCTCATTCGACGCCAGTTCCTTATAACATTACCGAAAACTCCCAAAATACTTCCTTCGCCATCCCCTCAAGCCGTTGCTGAGATTTCCGCGCTTGAAGCTGCAGCCGACGCCGAACCAAGAAATGTCGAGAGTCAAGTTAAACTTTTGCGTCATCTAGTTAGCACTCAAACCAAGACCGGGTATAAACTAGTCATGAATCGGTGGGAACGCATGTGCCAATTTGTGAGGACTGAAGCGGGTGTATGAGATGGTACTGAGTTGTTAATAGGATCCAGCATCGCCGCTTTTACGCTCGGACGAAGCGTTTGAGCTTTACCTCACGGCGCTCGCGAAGTCTGGCCATGAGGCTAGCATCACCCATGCGGCTCATAGACGGGATACTCTATTATCTGGAAATGGCGTATCGGAAGATGTGTCCCCATCCCTTGATGCTCACCGAATAGAGGTTCCGCCGTCGCCAACACCTTCCCTTACCGCAGAGCTACCCGAATCACCACCAAATCTCGTATCCAGAAGCAGAATACTGGCACAAAGCATACTCAGTAAAACCTTTAAGACTGCGCAGCCGTCCACAGGCACACCGGAAAGTTCGCCGGTCGGGGCAGCAGTGGCAGGCTCAGGTGTAGGAGTGAGTGGAAACCCGATCCATGTTACCCTAAGTGAACGTATGTATCTCCTTCCGTGATTCAGAGAATATGTGCTCTATTGCACATACGTGAAGTGTACCGATTGCTTTGCACCCCCGTGACTTGGCCATGGACCACATGAGCATTGGATAGCGTTTACCTGCATCTCATAGTGCTTTGTCCCAACACTCACTCAACATAACTCCCTACACACAGCTCGAGGCGCTACTTTCATGCGATTTGTCCGATTTATTGTCCTGACTTTTGTGGGGAGCTTTTGTGAGCATTTTAATTGATTTTCTTCACGTCGTACTGACCATTACGCAGTCATACTCGTTTTGCTGGCAGTGCTTCTCGAAAATTCAGGACTTCTGAAAGTGAATCGAAAGGCGTCAGAATTCGAGCCAATGCAAAGCAAACCCGTAAAATTCAGTGACGTACTCGGTGTGGATGAAGCCAAGGAGGTAATGGTTTAAATTTTATTGGTTGCCTTGGGTCACTAAGCCATGGTAAAGGAACTGCAAGAAGTTGTTGAATTCTTGAAAAACCCTGCAACTTTCGCTAATCTCGGAGGCAAGTTACCGAAGGGTATCTTGCTTACGGGGCGACCAGGGACTGGTAAGACTATGTTAGCCAGAGCCGTTGCAGGCGAGGCGGGTGTGGTACGTTAGATTATCATTTGTTTGAAATTTTGACAATAACACTGCGAAGCCATTCTTTTTTGCCTCAGGTTCCGAATTCGATGAGATGTTCGTTGGAGTCGGTTCGTTCTCTGAAATTGCCTACAAATCGACTATGATGTTTAATTTGGGGACCAGGTGCGAAGAGGGTGCGAGAACTGTTTGCAGCCGCACGCAAGAAGCAACCAGCAATCATTTTCATAGATGAGTTGGATGCTATGGGCGGGAAACGAAGTTCTAGAGATGCGCATTACATGAAGCAAGTATGTATGCGTTCCCATTCCTTATGTCAAACAGTATTTAATTCGCCCAAACAGACTCTGAATCAACTATTGGTCGAAATGGATGGTTTCCAGCAATCTGAGGGTATAATCGTAATCGCAGCAACGAATTTCCCCGAATCCCTGGATCCGTGAGATATTCTTTTCGGCGGTTCACGTTGCGGTAATTCAAATCCTTTGCAGAGCCTTGGTCAGACCTGGGCGCTTTGATAACACGATTGCCGTCCCTTTACCCGACGTGCGAGGTGCGTGATTCAAGAGTTGGGGGATAATAATACATATGCTGAAGAATTTTTCTTAGGACGCGTACAAATCGTTCGACATTACATGAAGGATGTAACCAGCAGTCCAGGTAAAGAGTTTTCTGCCAACAGCAGCACCTGTTAATAATTTATACAGAGGTGGATCCTATGATTATCGCTCGTGGAACGGCTGGATTCTCAGGCGCGGATTTGCAAAATATGGTCAAGTTTGTTTATTTCTAAGTATTCAAATCCGATGGACAATTTATTCATTAATGTTTGACAGCCAAGCAGCTATCAAGGCGTCGCGCGATGGAAAGAAAGAGATCACTTTGAAGGATTTGGAATGGGCGAAGGTACGAGTTTGAAGGCAGGTGGAAAGGGTTTGATTTTTAAGGATTTCGCCATAGGATCGGATACTTATGGGTGCAGAGCGAACCTCACACTACATTGACCCAAAGGTCAAGAAGATGACCGCGTACCATGAGGTGATCGTGTTCTCATGCGACACCCTCGTTTTTCACTGACTATTCGGTAGGGCGGACACGCTCTTGTCGCTTTGTATACAGAAGGCGCCATGCCATTGCACAAAGTCACCTGTGTTACGCGAGGGCATTCACTTGGTCTTGTTAGTGCTTTTTCATAACTGACGAAACATATTGGTTAACAGAACTTGTTCACATTTAGACTCAATTTCTACCAGATGATGACCAGGTATCCGTCTCTCTGAAAGAATATCTTGCCAGTATCGCTGTGAGCATGGGTGGACGAGCTGCAGAAGACCTGAGTGAGTTGTTCGACTTTCCACTCTTAGGCATTGTCACATTGTACGTATAGTATATGGGGAGGAGAACGTCACAAGTGGTTGCATGTCAGACCTCAAGAATGCCACAAAGCAAGCCACGAATCTAGTTAGGGTATGTCATTTATTTTTATCTGACATTCGACGTCCTGAGTCGTTCCCGTTCTAGTTGTTTGGATATTCGCGGAAGATTGGCCCAGTTCATTATCAATATGATGACGACCTAAGCACCGCGAAGAGGGAGGAGATTGAAAGTGAAACGCAACGGTTTGCCACTGTTTCACCTCTTTAGCAGCGCGACAATTGACTTACGAGTTTGATAGAATATTGGTTGACGGCTACAACCGTGCCAAGACTCTGCTCGATGAGAAGAAGGATGAACTACATCGAGTAAGTTTCGTCCGCTGATTAACACCATCACTGAATACATATTTCTTGCAGCTTGCGGAGGCTCTAGTTGAGCATGAAACGTTAGACTTGGCACAAGTGCGGAGGGTAATTAAAGGAGAACCAATAGAAAGCGTGGAGGAATCGTTGTCGAAGTTAACGAGCGAGTCCGAGAGTCCTCCCCCAGTGCTCGAACCACAGTCAGAGGGTAGTACAGCTGGCGAGGGAGAGCAGGCTGAGGTTGCAGCGTCATGAAGATAATAGTAATAAATAGACATTATTTGTGGCCAGAGATGGGTAAGTGTAAGTTAGACCTGTGGCTGTGTTTCAAGGGACGGGTTGCAAACGTTGATCGCCTTCTTTTCTCATCCTCGCTGTCTTCATGCCTCACGCCTTTCATGTCCATAATGTTTCTTCCTCCCACCTTACATCCAAGCTAGCAAAGTGCATATCGCGCCGGTCGCACAAGTTAGCGTCAGTATTCCCTCTGATTGCACCAAATTACCCCATTCTTAACCCCGTCAATCTTACAGACTTCCTTTTGCGAACAAGGCAGCAAAAAGACCCACAACTGGCCCCCTACAGACACCATTCCGCTTTGACCCGTCGCGTATACCAACAGAAATCTGGTTGCGTATCCTTCGTGAAGCAACTAGCTTCCCCTCACATCTTTTCGATACACCACACGAACCTTCCTTCCTAGAACAAGAAAAATGCCGTGCCCGTCGACTCCCCGCGTATTACGGTAATCTGTTCACGAAACGTTCACTGGCTCTTGTCAGTCACCGCTGGAACTCATTTTCGCGTGAGTTCCTGTACGAGTTTGTGTGGATCAGCAGTGCTGCACAAGCGAAGGCTTTGGCACATACACTGCTAATGGAATTTGTCCGAGGAGTACCACAATCCAGTGGATGGTATATTCGACGCCTACACATCGAAACATCCACGCTCAATCGCTGCGATCCCATTGACATCACAACAATTCTCGACTATGCCCCCCGGCTAACAAATTACTCTGATCGCCAGTCCGTCAAACGAAGCGTGTATGAGTCCTCGGATCCCCGCTGCTCATCGCAAACCCATTTCTCACTCCTGGCTCAATCGAACAAAGAGCTTCGTCGACTTGCGTGGACTAACTATGACGACCTCCCCATCTACATGCACATGGAATCCCTTCTCACAAAACCAAGCGTACTCGAGTATCTCGAAATCATATCCACATCACTTAGTTGTGTGTCATTCGCTCCGTACCTCGATACCCCACATATAACGTTACCCGCTCTGCGCTCATTGAAAGTAGAGGTTGATGACTTCACATTTGCGTTACTGGCAGCATGGGATATCCCTAAACTCGAGGCACTTTCAGTCGTCTCGTGTGAGTTCAACTATTCCGGACGCGGATTTTCCGCCTTCTTTCAAGCCCACGGAGACCATTTGCACCAACTTGAGCTTGGCCATTCATCCTCACTTGTCGAATCGCAGGCTCCAACTCGTGACCCAGAACCTTTGTCACTTGCCAAATGGTGTCCGAATTTGCGAGAGCTTATTTGCTCGGCCGATACAGAATGGCATTGGCAAACTCCCGATTGGATCCCACCTCATATACTCCTGCCCACCCACCCCAAAATCGAGTTCATCGGTATTCGAGACATCGATAAGCGCCTCGTGGAGACGGATGATACGTTCACACTGCTGGAGCAGCTGTGTTCTTTACAACGCGATGCATTTCCAGCTTTGCGGTATATTCGGGACCTATCGATGGAGTCGCATGTCATGCGCACCTATCGGCCTTCGACGCGGATTGTAAATTTTTGGATGCAGTTACTGAAAAGGTGTCAGGAGCAAGGCGTGTGGTTAGAAGATCTGAAGGGGGTCAATATAACCACTAGGACGCTGAAAAGGGCGAGCATGGATATTTACCCTTGATATCTGTACAACTGGTACCCTCGTCATCTCATTACTTGTATTAGCCCGTGGTGCTTCTTGGGTCAATCATGGTTCATTTCACACTAACACATTCTTCCCTGACTCGTCATGCAGTTACTAGTTTCATTCATAGGCATCCACTCTGCACATATCACGCTCCCCAATAGGTATACAGTAGCTGAATTTTGTTACCTCATCATCAGACTATTTATGATCGGAAAATCCCCATCACTGAGATGAACGGCGATCACCATCTTTACTCTTCGTACATGCTGCAATCGCGAAGACTAGCCCACTAGGAGGAAGCGCCAGCTCGCACGCGCTAAACCCCAAAGTAAGCTAATAACGTCACGGTTGTGTGGGATCAACGTTGCATCCACCTGTAGCTGTTGGCCCACGAAATTTACGTTGACTGCAGGCTAGACGACTCCAAATCCAACATGTCAGAGAGACAGAAAGGTATGTTGTCACTATACCATGTCCCGATAGGCGGACCGTGCGGTTTACTGAGACATTTATCATTTAGCTCAATTTGCCCATAGACTAGCATCGGAAACGTGTGCTGCTGCGTTAGCAGCTCTGTCCGCACCAAACGATCAGCACAATGATTCTATGCTACTCGATTCATTGATTTCAGATTACCGCGGCTTCCTCACTCTGATCTACTCTGCAGTTACTAAGATAGCGCTGTCGTTGAAACCTTCAGATCCCGCATACTCGGCTTCATTCACACCGCTGAAAGATCTTGCCTCATATGTCGACTCTTTGACGTCTTGCGCATGCTGTGTCGACGAAAACTTACATGGGAAAACAATCTCTAACGAGATCAAGTGGGCAACAACAGAAGTTGTTACTGCGGTTCAGGCACTACTCTCAGAATTTTTCACGGATGACACGCAAACCACCGGCTCGGATTCTAAGGCGTACTTAACGAGGGTGGGGGCCGTACACGAAATTATTGACCGTGCGCGTGGTGTTTCGAGCTGCAATCGCGAAGCTGTGAGGAAGAGATGGGAAGCAAATACCACAGGATTGCAGGATGGCGTGGAGGAAGTAATTGAGATGATGGAAGCAGACGGTGATCGGCCTGCCGCTACGTTAGATAACCCTGAAGGAGATGAAGCAAACGACGAATGGGGAGAGTTCGGCTTACACGGTGAAAAGGCGACCGATGCTGAACTTGTTCGATTGAAATTCGTGAGTACTGACACTATACTTTATACACACATGCTTGTCGTTTTTAATATGGTTATCTGACCCTTCAGACTCTGAGCCTACTTAAAATGACTCACGCACTACACAAACGTGTATTATCTTCTTTTCTCGATCCCTCGTCTGCCACGGCGCCGAGGAATTTAGCGGAACTCATGTCGCCACACGTTCTCGACAACATGATGGCGAGGTCCGGCGAACTTGTCGCTGCTTCTGATGAGCTTGTCGCCGCGTTAGACCCTCCCCAAGACACTATGTCCTTGTCTGCTTGCCTTACGTCCTTTAGATCCACGGTGAATCTGATGGGAGAAATTCTCATTACCTTCAGCTTCACGAGCCAGGTAAAACGCGACGAGGTACCACACCTACCGGGAATTGATGGCGAAAGTCTTAACGATAGGATGGGGGCCATGAATTTGCAATCAGACAAAGGGGCAAAGGAGGTCGAAAGTTCCGCAGAAATCAAGAGGGCGGTTAAGGAACGTAAATGGTTTGACTTCTGCCTCGCGCAGATACTCAAGTCCTGTCAACAAGCCATAGATGCATCGGCGAGTAAACAAGATGGAAAGTAAACATGTGTGCGAGAGGTTCTTCGATTGATGTTATCGGAAACGGTGAAACATGGGATTGGGCTTGGTCGCGAGCGTGCGCAGCATACGTTCAAGTTGCGTAACCATCGACCTCGAAGCATCAACGTACGTATCAGTGACATTTCGGGGGGTCTATTAGAAGCCTGTTACGCTCTGCCGCCATACGTTGACTTCCCGTCCATCAGTGTCCACATACGTCTACATGCGGTTAATAAACTAATGGCAGAGGGAGGCATACCGACATATTCGAAGCGCTTTCTTGCGTTTCATGTCTGTAATGTGGTTTGCACCTAAGCCGTCCCTACTTCATGCCGACAGTAGTCGTTTCTGTCCAAAATCATCACCAGCACGATACCGGAGATCGCAGTCAGAATCTGTCAGATGCGAATGTACTTCTCTATTAGGTATCTCCAGATATCGGGGGAATTGGGGAATTGCACCATGTTCTACGGGGGATCGCCAGAAGACAGTTCCAGAGAAGTCAGAGCGGTTGAACCACGCCAAAATTCTGAGGATGATGGTTCCCCACCAGAAGTTTATTTTATCAGCAGATTCCTGTGCAAAACGGCGGTGGGGGATCGATTTCAATAGAAAGGGGAGGGGTGGCGCTGGAGTGTGGCAACAAAAGACGTACAATTTACGTTGGGTGTATGCGCGAGAGTGACTTAAGGTTTTAATGAGAGATTCTGCCGTTCTCCTGGATCTTGGCAACGTTTATGCGGGAGTAATTGTGTCATAATGAGAAATGCACGTGTTGGACACGTGAGGACTAGATAGCCAATCTAAGATAACGCGCGAGAAGCCGGATGAGTCATCAGCATATAGTTTCTTCTCCGCGTCACTTGACGCACCATCCATGAATCCAGCGCACCTCGTTGCATTCGCGTGTATATAAAATTTTACGCGGCGTGAATCTGCGACATGCGCGATATCGATCGTAGGCAGTTGGGAACCAAATATCTCCCCCTCTGGCCTCGCTCGTCTTCTAGAACCAACTCATCTGGGGGGAATACTTCCGGGATCAAGATCCCTCTTGCATCTTCATCTATCCGTCTAGTTCGTGTACTCTGAGAACGGCGATCACCGGCTGGGACCAGCAACTGGGGCACACTCGAGGCATCCGTCAATCCATGCCCTTCGCATTTGTTTCTTTTCGATCGTTCCACAACTTTTTGGGGATCGCGCCAAATCCATATCCTGCCTTGAGTTATATTACAACGCCTTTTTTCGCCATGTTTATTTGCTGCTTTAACCAGCACGGGATGTGCATGTCAGGATGTACCTGGAAATGGATCAAGCTTAAAGTGTTGTCTGAAAGAAAGTTAATCTGCAAAGATTGCTATCTTCCCCGATCGAACTCAAACGTCTCCTCATAAAGCTCACTCTTACCTCCGCCGACCTCTACATTCCATTCCCCAACACCGTGGGTCCCCCCGGCTTTGGTCACTGTCTCCGTTGTTTTCAATCACGTTTGCATGTGGTGGGTAGACATCGAGATTCTGCTCTTCGTCCGCTCATTATTGATGCCCGATGATCAAACAGCCACAGGATTCTTCGCTACACCCGGTGCACGGGATGTACCTGGTTAACATTCATCGGCGATTCACAAGTGGACTGTCTCTCTCCGGCGTGCGCTAATAGTCGGACGCATCCGCGGGATTGTCCAAACTGCCGCTGCCGTCGATGGTTTGGGTGGGTTTCCATGACCCTGGGTTCAACGCTAATCCGCTGATCATGAAATGATCGTCTTCAGGCAACCGGAGCGTGTTGTGTTACATGAAACGCCTCCGAAATGCGTCGAATGTCCACCATAATGGATCCCACTCCAAATCTTATCAGTCCCCGGGCCGTCGAGCTGCAAATTAATAATTACAAGCAGATTAAGACATTTCATTGTATATTCGTTCTTCACACATCCAAATCAACTTCCGCGAGCAGACGATCACTGAAACCGCCGTCCCCATACTCATCATCCTCGTCCATTGGCACATCTACTTGTTTTTCAACCTCTAATGCAATTTCTCTCTGTTTCGCCTGTGCTTTCTCGACATCCTCGAGTGTCCAGAGCGAGATTCCCGTCTGATTCTCGTTTGGATTTTGTGATATAGAACGCATGAACAGTTTGGACAGAACGAGAGCCATGTCCGTGGATAGGTTCGCCGCAGTGTCAGTGATATACTGGTTAATCCAGCGAGGTAATTTAGCCCGCTTGTCCGCACGGGCAAACCTCTTCGCAACAACAACAGTGAGCTGCGCGGGAGTTTTCCACACAGCGGTTGCTCACCTTGTCTGCGAAAATCATGAGTCCCCAATCGGTTTTCCCGCGCAGAACTCGACCGACACATTGCGCTGCGTTGCGCATAGCGTCAAAACCCAAGAATTCTGACTCGCGTATCCGATATGTATCCCGCAAGTACTCGAGCCGCGCCTGGAAACAAATGTAACCGTGCAAGTACAAAGTGCTCGAAATTGACGCCAAACCTTCAGTATTCGACTCTCTGTGTATTGATATGGTACCCTGTGTAATAAAGAACTTTAGTGCAGTGAGTGATGGGCTTCCATTCAAACTCACCCAAACATTATGACAGCTCGTCCATAATTGTGATCAAAATCTATCCCCTCTGATACTTTACCACGGGCGACGGACAGCAGGACGGCACCGCGACCATTATTACATGCCTAGGTAAAGTATGTCAGAGAAAACAACTATATTAATTAATAACAATGGCTTACTCTGCGATAATTTTCCAACGCAATGCTTGTTTCGTTCGCATCAGGTGTTTCAACGAAAATAAGCTTGTGTTTCCAAACTTCATTCAAGATCCCCTGAAACAAGCAAAACAGTTCCAGTAAGGTTATGGAGACGGATTACAGCCAGACACACCATGTCATTCCACGCGGCAACGATAGATTCCATGTAAAGATAGCTTGGAAAGAATGCAACAATGCCATCCGGGACGATTTTGCTGTACTCAATTAATATGCTCCCAAAATTTCGGACAACCGCTGGATCATTCCGCACTTCAAAGCGTGAGCTGACAGCAACTTGGTCGCTGCCCCGTGTAATTACCTGAGAAAATGTCAAATATTTGCACAAGGTGTTCGAACGTCACATACGAGCGGTAAAAAAGCATTCCGTGTCAGCGTCATCGGATACGTCTCTTGGACGACAGGGTCGAATCGCAGCATCTTGGGATACATGTCCAAAGGTGATATAGTCCCAGACGTTATGACCACACTACTAAATCGTTCGAACACGGGCTTTATCGCGAGCGACGGATCTAGACAACTGCACGCCATCGAATAAATTGCCGTAACCAATGAATGGTGAATGGCTTACGTGAAATGGAATATGGGATTTGGAACTGTTGCATTGTCCGTCTCAAAGGGTTCGAGGATCAGTAAAAATCCTAAGTAGGTGTATATTCGATTAATATCGACACCAATTTGACATGGAAACGCACCCTTTTCGTAAGTTGCAACAAGTGTGGCAAAGTTGGCTACTTTTTGAAGGGACGAGTATTCGTCTAAATTCGTAAGTTCCAGCGTCCTCACTAAGGATTGGAGACGCTCAGCGCAAAATCTTCCTAAAGTCAGTTCTTTCGTCAATAACAAATATGCGCGATGTACCTCAATGGCCTGCGTTCAATGAAAGTGATATCTTTCAAATGCTGAAGGAAAGACAGTGGTGTCTCTGCGACAACATGAAGTACTCGCATGCGGGTCTGAAGCGCACTCAGAGGCGCAGTTAAATTAGTTGATTGATTCCGCACCTTTAGATATTCAACGAAACGTTTCAAAAATGCAACGAAGTGTTCAGCTTTGCGAATGTTCCCAGGTACTGCTTCCTTCAGTAAGTCGTCCGGTAAAACTAGACACGCTATGCTCAGTCTAATTCAGTAAGTCGTCATGTAGACATACTGGGGTTGGCCATAAAAGCATCTTCGTCTCGCGCTTCGTCTGCCTCCTGTAGACCTTCAACAAGCTTTGCGTACTCGTCTTGGAGCTTCGATGCATCCGTAGTCTTTATTCTGATGGATTATGGTCAAAAACATCCATGGGTCATCGGATTATAGTACTCTTCAATTTTGTCGCCTAATTTTCCGGCGCTTCGACTCGCGGAGTCCAGCATTGGACGTGTCAAATCAATACTAAGAGATTCGATGCAGACGTTGTCTACAACCAGGTGTTAGCATTTTTTCACCGTGGCAAAAAGCCAGACTGCACCGATGTTATGAGCCTCATCGAAGACAACAATAGCGTCCTTCGACATTTCCTTTGACACTTGATCGGCAACTTTGGGATCCAGGAGGTAATGAAAAGAATATATGATGACATCAACGAACGGCATCTAATAAGCCTGCATAAAATAACTTGAAGTGTTTGTGGACTGGGAAACTGACCATTCGACGCACAGCAAAATAGGGACAAACGCCTTTGTCTCGACCGTAGTTGGTAATGTCGGACAACGTCCATATTCCTGGAGGTATTAAGCTTCCAGCCTCCAGCTTCCCCAACTCCTGGTATTCGTTATAGAAAATGTTACACCGGGTGAAGACGAGTCTCGAAAGTCCCACCTCATGGAAGTCGCAAACCGGAACTGAGCCAGGGTCTGCCTGTGCCTTCGCAATAGCTGAACTTGAAGTTAAGTCACGACATCGAGCGTCTACAACTGTCCCTTTCTTCTCCTTTGATACCTAGATTAACAATTCAAGATCAGAAAGGTGAGTATATTGGTTCCAAAAGAATGAGTCTTTGTTCATACGTACTTCGGGATGTAGGCAGAGGTTCTTACGGCTCGTCAAGCCCAGTCCAGTGAAGCTCTGTTCTTTTTCCCTCTCCTCATCTGTCTCAGCACATGATATACGGTATTGCATTAGGCGTTTCAATTCTGCAAGCGCTTTCTCGATTTCGGGGACCGTCCGAGAGCAGTAAATGAGCTTCCGTTTTGTTGGGTAGAACTATAAAGCGTCATGTGGAGGTCCTTATAGCATGCAATGCTCATTCACGTACTTGTTGATATGATACAATTAAGGACAGTAGAGACACGGTTTTCCCGGTACCAGACGGCATTTCGAGGACACAGTGTCCCTGCGCAATTTAGAATCAGGCATTGAAATTGTATATCACAAGCTTGGGAGAAGTACAGCTGCATCGAGAGTGCGTTTGAGATCACACATATACGAGTATTGCTCTGTTAAACGTTCCGATCAGTGGTATGGACGTTGGAGGTATTTGTGCTGAAGACCTGGGTAGATTCGGTCATAAGGAAAGACTATCTGATTGAGCGGTCAGCGTGGGTCGTTGATTCCAAGGACAGCAATCACAGGTAGATTATCTATGTTAAACTTCATGGTCGTCAGAAACAAGCTCTTGCAGAAATTTTGTGACTCGTGACATGACTCATCACCCCTTATTCGTCCACTAGATTTCCATAATTTAAAGTTGTCGTATTGCCTTTCATACTCGCAAATTAATCCCACAAACAAAATCCACCTTATACGTAAGTCCTTCTAGTCCAAGCGTAGCAAATCATAAAGAGAAACATGCAAAATTCTTTCCTTTCATTGATAAATCAAAACCTAGACCCTCCCAATCGATGCTGCAGCGTTCGACAGAATGCCTTGTATACCATCCGCACCAGTTCTGGAAATTGAAAAAATGAGATATGCAAACGATGCGGGAACAAGGCAGCACGTACGAGGATATTCCGTAACCGTCGTTCGGAGATTCTCCGAGCGTATTGGTGTTCGGAGCCGTACCGAGGGTGTTGTCATTTGTTGGAGTTGAAATGGTTGTACCAGGTGCCGGTGTCAGACCTTCTTGCGTCCACTGCATCGCGATGACGGCATTAATACTAGGAAATTTTGAATTCGAAAAATCCCTACTTGGTACTGCATCGCTCCACCAACAGCGTTCTGAAGGGAGGCTGTTTGTCATGTAAATAAGGAACATGGCGCCGTATAACGTGAAAGACGCACTGCTTAGCCATTGGCTATAAGCCGAATCTTGTTCTGCGGGGGATACGCCGAAGGCCGAGGAAATACCTAAAACGGCATGAGGGGCGGGCATAGCAGATCTGAAGGCATCACGTACCTCCTACGGCGGTGCCATTTCCTGGCGGCGGCGTTGAAGACGCCGCCTCAGAGGCAAACGGAGCAGTTGTCGTATTAAAAGGCACGAAGGCTGGAGCATTCTGTTGCGTCACCAGACCAAATGCCGTAAGAGCCAGCGGTTTGCCGACACTGGGTGTGAAGCGTAAGTGGTGGATTATATATAACACTTTGTAAGGGATCGTACGCTTGCGCAAGCTGGGATTGCGTCTGAATCCATTGTATGCCTTGCTGAAGGGTGTTATTGAAGGGAGGAAGGCTGGGATCATCAGGCCCATAGACATTTTGATCAGGGAACAATTGGCTGAATGAATGAAATAAATTAGTACTACTCCTTGAAGGCTTAATGCTGAATCACGCACAAAGTTCCAAAGCCAATGGTGGGGATGTTCAAGATATCTTGGCTGTCAACACCATGTGCCCCGTCCAGGGCTGAACCAGGAGATGAGTCAGATTGCCTGGCAGTGTCTGGACAATGATCATGAGAGTCAATAACAATTCTTAAAAGGGGATAAACATCGACAAACGTGATGCTAGCCATCGTCCTCTAATCTTAATGCCCCCTGCACTGGAACCTTCGGATCGTATGCGTGCAGCACGGTTACGTTTCATTAGATCAGTTCGTTCACGCAGGAGACGTTCCTTCGTCAAAGGCACAACACGTCGCACTTTCTTCCCAGGGGCGGGTGACGGCTGTGGCTTCGGAGGAGGATTGAGGGGGAATAGTTTGGGACATGACATGCATGCAAACCCGTGAGTGCTGCAAGGAGGTTCTGCGTCACGCTTTTTGCTAGGAGGGTGTTCAGAAACTCACCCTGATGCGACCAAATGGTTTGGATCCACGCTGGCTACGTGGGATGACAGATCCGCATGCCATGACGTGACTATAGTAGTCACACAAGTAGGCGCCGATGGTAGAGTCGAATTGCATCTGAGATGAATGTAATTAGAAATAAAACATAGTTCCAAGTCTGGATACGACTACCTCGCATCATTGGCAAGCTCCCATCCAAAAATGGCGGGGCTGTTAATATACCGAGAGACTACTTGCGTTGTGTAATTCTTGAACGCATTGATGATGGCTTGGTTCTGGAAGAACTCGTCGTGGGTTTTCGATTCAGTCAGCTGACGAACATAGACGTCCATCCCCCCTGGGCGGCAATCCAAATTTAACCCCATAATCGATCAGAACGGAGGTGTACAAACCATAATCGTTTGATAGGAAATTTCGGGGTAGCGTATTGTTTGATCCGACGGTTACATCCCGTCGTTCCAAGGCTTGGGTCGCTGTGGTATTATCGATCCCTGGTAACGGATTCCAATTGTTCGTGAGCGACAAGATAAGGAACATTCCGGCTTGCTCGGCTAATTCCACAACCTTGTCGAGGCGCTGAAGACCGTTTGGACCTTCGTTGACGGTAAAGGTTCCATTTTTGATTAATTGTAGCCAAGTCCCGTTCACAGGAATTTCATCGACATCTTGGCGGCGCGTTAGTATCTCAAGTGGGGAGTAGGGTACGGGTGAACTACCATTGAAAGCCCATGTGCGAATGACCTTGATGCCAGCCGCTTTGATGCTCTGGATTGTGTCGTTGATGTCTTTGTCATTGTTGAGTGAAGCGAGCCAGTAAGCGTTAGTTCCGACGAAGTCGAAACGGCTGCATGTTTCAAAGATCGTGAGTGCCATGCAGAACATGGGAGATGAAGCTGAGACGGACCTGCCGTTGTGGTGAAAGTCGCCCCCCGACGCTGAAATGAAGAGAGAGTTCTGGCGTTTCGTGATGGCTCGTGGCCGCGTTCGTGAAGGGCTCGTCTTTTTCGCCGCAGTAGCAAGGCAAGCACTCAGCAGCACCAGCAGGAGTGAAGCCACTGGCAGGCGCATGGCTTTGAACTAGCCTGCGCTGCGGTTGCGCAAGTTGTGCGGGAAACGGAAAGACGGCAAAAAGCAATAAGCCCAAGCAAGGACCTCTTATGAATGAGCGCCTCGCTACACGTGCCTAACAGCGCCTTGATGGACAGCCAATTTAAAACGCACGCGAGTGCAAAGTCTCTGTCATTCGTTGTGGGCGACAATCAAATTGAGCCCGAGCGAGATACTCTGAAACATGACCTTCGGCGGTGCAATGACCGAGGGTTTACAGTAGAACACTGGGGGGGTATCGCGGCCATCGGTATGTACGTGAAGCGAGCATATCGCCCACCGTGAGATGTTGCAAGAAATGGATCCGGTCCCTGGCCATTATTGATCGGCAGTGATCGGCAATCGGTTCTCATTGCCTTCTTCAGGACACAGCATTGCACAGCCACTTGTTCCGTCCCACTCCGTGACTTTCTGTCACGGATCTCCCATGCTGCAAGTTTACCACAGTTTCCGCTCAACACGGCCTAACGTTCTCCTTCGTCCTTGGCCTATTGTTTCTCATAGATTCAATTCACAGCGATCCTCATCATCCCAGTGGCGTCCACCAGATATTTCACCAAAGTCTAATCAATTTTCACCCTATGATCAGAACTTTGCTGGACCCACACTGACAACGTTCGATGTGTTTCGCCGGTTTGCTCAGTATACAATAGTCGGTGTGCTTCTCGTGGGTTTTACCACATGCACCGCGTTCGGAGCCACACATATGTGGGTAGAGAAGGTCGAACTTGCCGTTGACGATGATGAGGACCTTCGTAGGTGGGGTTGGACCGAAGAAGCCGAAAGTTGGTCTGGTGGTGAACATGGAGGGACTGACCCCGCCCTTGGGTTCAAGGCAAGGCATGCCGTTCGCAGCGCATGGATCGCTCAACACTGGGGCACAGGCGCTCAAGTAGCTAGCACTGGTGGCCTCAGTGGTAAAGCGTCCGCTTCTGGCGGCATACACGCAGTTCACGCTGGCCTTGAATATGCACACGATTTCCTCAACATAGCAATCTCCCATGCCTTAAATTTCAGCACATCTCCACACCTACGACCACGCACGATCCCAGACCTCCTCACAAGACACGCCAACATTTTAGAACGCATGGCAAATAGAAATGCATTGTTTGAAGCGCGGTCCAATTACGAAAAGGTCTGGGCAAACTTACCAGACCGAGCCCCCAACGCAGAACGAGTAGCGTGGAAGTTAGGCGATCTGTGCTCTCGGCTTGGTGACGGAACAGAAGCCTTACAATGGTGGTCTCGAACGTTGCATCTTATTGGCGAAGGTCAGGATATGTATCCAATCGGCGATTTGAGGTTTCCAAAAGGCCTTCCTCAATCTCCTTACTCACAGCGCACACTAGCCTCCGTCATTTTATCCCTCTCCGCTCACTATGCGCAGTCTGACCTCCTATCACAAGCCCGAACTGTTGAGGAGCATAACATCACCCTGCTCCAGGCTGCCGGGCAAATACCAGTGGCATCTCCTACTATATCACCGCCACAAAGACTGCATCAGCTATTCATGATACATCGGCTGTCGCTCTTATCGATCCATATGGCGGAAGTGCTCTATGCACAAAAACAAGACCCAAAAAAATCCCTGGACTTTCTGCAAAATGCAGCGAAGGCGTCGGAAATGGTCGCATTGACACTCAGCGGCCTTCCTTTAACGCATTCTGACGCACCTGGGTCCGCCATCCCCCACGCACCAACCCCTGAAGCACAACTTCTTAGCCTCTTTAGCAAATCGCACACCATGCGTAAACCTGCGTCCAGTTTATTACGAGATGCCAAACGATCAGCCGTGGAAGCCTGGAATCTTGCTGGCATTGTATTAGAGGGCAGCAGCAGCAAGGACAGTGATGGGAGATCCGTCGAAAGGGCTTTGGAATGCTATGAACGCGCGCTTGGATGGGCCGGTGTGTCCGCCAATCCGCACGGCGGAATTCCGCAAGCCGGGGAAGGCGTCTTGGAAAGCGAATGGAAGGCGATTTGGACGAATTACATCCGCGTCCGGGATGCCGTGCGAGCGCGGACGAAGCCATCTGGAGGGAAACAATAATACCTCATCCCTTGTATGTCCTCCTGTAAAAACAGTAAATGTTTGGAACCACATCCAAACAAGTCACCGATGGGAAAGATACCCATCTGCACAATATATACAGTACCATCAAGAAAAGAAGACTGATGATCACGAGCTGAGGTGGGAATCAAACGGGCTAGAATCTCGCAAGGTTTAGGAATGGAGATGGAGATGCCATCAATAAGCCAACGCTTGCACATGAGTAGATATGTTCCACAGCTAAAACTTTTTGTGTTTTAAGTAGGAACATAGATGGGCGGGGAACAATGCAACACTATTCCGTTCTTTCAACTTCGCCTCAAAACGCGCCACCTTTTCTTGGCCAGCAAGAAGGTCAAACGACGTCCTCTAAGCAAGGGACATTCTGAGTTAGCAATATTCCGAAAACCATAAACGTCAAATACCTGAAGGCTAGACAGTCTAGCCGCCCTGGCCTCATCCCGCATCTGGTCCAATTCTTTTCGCCGTTCCTCCTCTTTCTCTCTGCGATCGTGGTGAGTTTAAGTGCTACCACCAAGGATGTATGACCTACCTGCGGTTCAAACCAGATTTTGGCGTATGACCTCCTCCCTGAAATCCCCAATGAATGATCCTTCCATCAGCAGTAGTGATTACGTACAGATTTAAATAGACTATTGTAAATGTCTGAGTTGCTGAGGTCAATGTCCGCGCCACCAAGACTTGCAGCGGGCTTTCTTGGAAGAGAGTTGTTAGGGTTCAACAGGCTTTTGACAGTCGGGTCTACTCCTGCTGGCGCAGTCAATGGCCGCGACGAGGAGGGATTGACTGGTGTCGACGTCCCAGAAGATACCGCTGTAGCTGCGAGATTCTTGTTCTTCTTGATAGTTGGCAGTTTTCGCTTCTTCTGCGCTGGCTCCTCTGGCGGCGGATCACCGTCGTTCAAAGGAGTCGTTTCTGATGTCAACCTATCCACCTTTGACTCTGGAGCCTCATCTAAAACATCCCCTTCATTCTCAGTAAGCGGTCTCTTCGTCCTCGTTGATTTGTTGGAAGACACGTCCGTCCGTGACATCTTCCTTGCATTGATCCCTTCATCGGCAGCGCTTCCACGTCCCTTTCCACCGTGTCGTTTCGCTTTTGTTTTCACAGCGCCTATTGAGTGCTTTCCGAGTTTCACCGATCGGTCGGGGGGTGATTCTGGCATAAATTCGTCGTCGCTTTCGTCCACTGCGGCATCGTAACCGGGAGATTTGATGCGTCCGACGTCATCATCCGAGTATACAACATTCTTTTTCTTCGGCTTTCTCTTCGAGTGGGATTCGCCTCTGGAGACGCTCACATCTTGCAGTGGTGGTTTTGTACTCGAAGATTGCAATGGCTGACCGGCACTGTCCCCAAACGACTCAATGTCAACATCCATGGCCACATAATCATCTGAAAAAGACTACAGTGAATAAAACGACATCCGTAGCAAGTTCATTTGCGTTCACCTTCTTCTAGCTGACTGCTTTGTGGGTCAGATATAGATAATCTCTTTTGTTTGAAGGAGCGAATGTCAGACTAAAGTCCAAAAAATATGTCATAAATAGCCAAAAGAGCAGAATTGGTTATCAAGATACCTGCGGGGTGGTTGCTCTGCTCTTACTTTGAACAGAACCGGGGGGAATCTTGCTTTTCGAAGCATTGGGCATGATGGAGAGTGACAAGTGACAAGATAACGTGTTATTTGGACCAGATGACTTAGCCAAATATAGTGGCATCGCCACAACCTACAACGCGAACGCGAATGCTACGACCTCCGTGGGTCGTACTTCGTCAGCGGTTACATGGAATACCCAGCCTCATCCGCCGTTCATCCTCACTACAAATTCTTGGAGGAACGTATGCGACGGACGATCACACGAATATTACCCCCGCTATCATTTCCAAGCTCGGGATACAACTTCACTCCCAGCCTGGGCATCCCCTCACCACCGTAAAAAACTTGGTGGAATCTCAGTTTTCAGACTATGCACACCTATCATCATTTTCGCCACTTGTAACCCCTGCCAAAAATTTCGACGAATTGTCATTTCCTCCCGACCATCCTGGACGAGCTGTCACGGACAGCTACTATGTCAACAGAGGTCTGATGCTGCGAACTCATACGTCGGCACATGAAGTCGAAGTATTTGCTCAAGGTCACGATAAGTGGCTTCTTACAGCCGATGTTTACCGGCGAGACGAAATCGACGCCAGTCACTTTCCCGTCTTTCACCAGATGGAGGGGGCCCGTTTATTCCCCACCGGCTCTCGAGGATTGCAGGAATTAAAAAAGGACAATGCCATACTGGAGAAAGCGCTCTCCCTTGAAAACATAAAAATCGAAGACAATACGTCTATAACACCGGAGAACCCTTACCAGGATGTGCACGACCCATATGAGGCCCAAGCTGTTACCACCAACTTGAAGCTCTCATTGAACGCATTGATGCTCCGGCTATTTGCTGGTGCCGGGGGTATCTCAAGGCAAAATCCACTGCATGTCCGATGGATAGAAGCATTCTTCCCTTTCACCAGCCCAAGCTATGAAGTGGAAGTTTTTTTCCAAGGGAAATGGCTTGAGATTTTGGGGTGTGGAGTAGTTCGCCATTCGACTCTTGACCGCGCAAGTATGGATAATATCGTTTGATTATGGTTATTTTACTCATAATGCATGCGAAGATATCCATGGAAAGATAGGTTGGGCGTTTGGACTAGGACTGGAACGCATCGCAATGATCCTGTATTCGATACCGGATATTCGCCTTTTTTGGTCCAACGACGCTCGGTTTTTGTCGCAATTCACTCCGGGAAAGATATCGACGTTTCAACCTTACTCAAAGTATCCGCCATGCTACAAGGATGTCAGTTTTTGGTTGCCTCCGACAGGTCTCCATGACAATGATGTCTGTGATCTTGTCCGAGTAGTTGCGGAGGATTTTGCAGAAAATGTCGAGAGGGTAATGACCTCTCCGAATGCATCCGTCAATCAATCTGATCTTCAACACAGACCGATTCATTCTCGCATCCGAAGACGAAGCGGAATAGCGTATGCTATCGCATAAACTACCGGTCCATGGACAGGAAAGTCTTACATACACAATTTCCATGAACTTTTGTTCATCCTAGTGCCTTCTCTAGGTCATTATCAAACGCTGAGGCAAATGAAATCCATTCCCGAGTGAAGTCACGCCTTGTAGAGCAGTTTGGAGTGGAGATTCGTTGATAGATAGTCATTAGATGCGTATAATGGTGCTAGTAATGCAAAGGTCTAATGTCGTTCGCCGCCCAGACTCGCCCAAATCCTCCTCCAACCCCCCACACATTCGCTATGAGCTCTCACTCGCGACGCCTACTTGAGCTGCCCGCAATGTCCGATCCTTGATTGTATAGCCAATCTTCTGACAATCTATAATAGTACCAGGTGCTGCATTAGGTGTCGGAGCCTGGTACAACGCTTCATGTCGATTTGGATCAAACGCATCCCCTGTCGGATCGAATGGCTTGACGCCGTATTTAAAAAGAGTCTGAAGTAGTAAACGATGCGTCATATCAACGCCGTGGTGCAGCTCAGTGAGGTACTGGTGGGGAGTTTTATTAGGAGTAGAGGGAGTGTCTGAGGATGAGGATGAAGACTGCGACGTCGATTGAGATGGTGGTACTGAGGGAGATGATGCGGCATCTGGATCCATCAACGCAGAGTCCGGTACCGATTTTAACGCGAGTGATAGAACGTCCACAGTCTCCAGGAGGTCACCGGCGAAGCGTGTAATGGCGTAATCGCGGGTTTGCTCCCTTTCCCTAGCTGCGTTGCGTTGTAAATTCAAGAAATCTGCTTGCAAATATCGCAGACGACCCTGATATGGACAATGAGAGACGGCAAATGATGAAATAGACATAAGTGACGCACCGTCAGGTCCGTGACCTCTTGGTCTTTTGCTTTTAGCTTCGTCACCAGCTCCATTTCAGCACTCTGGCCGGAAGTTGAGGGTCCGTCTGTTTCTGGAGGTTTGGAACCCTGTTCAGAGCCCTTTCCCAACTCCACCTCCGCATCCTTTCTGTTCACATCCGAAAAATGTCGTGGTCGTGCGTGTGCGTATGCCGGTCGAAAAATATTCGAATGAGAGACACCCGACAGTCTCGTCGGACGTATGTTAGCACATTGCCGTAAAAAATGGAGGGCTTGAGTGCGACTCATTTACGACGGGCGCCACGGATGTGTCTGACGGTGAAGGCGGATGACCAAAATTTTGGGAGGAGGCGCTGACTAATCACGGTAGGTCACGCGGAGTGTCACGTCTGGACTGACAGATTTCCGATATTTCAGCTTCAAAAATGTGTTGGCAGTGGTCGGCCGAAAGGCTGTGACTGTTGTCTTGACACGTCTTGTCCTGGGGAATTGATGTCTCAACAGGAAATGACTCGAGCTCTTTGTATAAAGCGCGAATCGCAGGGAATGTAGACCAGCCACACCAAAAATGTCCACGATGTTAGCCGGCTTCCGCACCTCTACCGCATTGGCATCAATCTGCGCTCGACTCCGCCTGATATCCTCTTCCCCCCCTAAATACAGCATGGCCAAGGTTATTGACGGCACAGCGGTCGCAAAGTCAGTCGGCGTAATTTACAGACCCTCACCGCCCAAAAATTAATATATTGTTTATCCAGGGCAATTCGTGATGATGTCGCCAGTCGAATCAGCGCGATGCGTAGCCGTTATCCGCGATTTCAACCACAGTTGGCCATTGTTCAAGCCGGTGCTCGTCCCGATTCGAGCGTATATGTTCGCATGAAAGCAAAGGCAGCCGAGGAAGTCGGCATTCTATTCAAACATATCAGTCTGCCTGAAGAGGCGGGTGTAGACGATGTAGTGGATGTCGTCAAGAAGCTCAATGATGACGAGTCCGTTAGCGGTATATTGGTTCAACTACCTTTGGGACCTCATGTCGGACCTGAAGGCGAAAGGACTGTCACGGAGGCAGTTAGCACCGAGAAGGACGTCGACGGGTGAGCTATATGCTCGCAGTATCCATTATTTATCGTCAAATTCGAAAGCAGATTTCATGCTTACAATATTGGTCATCTATGCTCGCGTGCATCTGTACCACTCTTTGCACCGTGTACACCATCTGGTGTTATCAAGCTTCTCGAGACAACTGGTGTACAAATTGCTGGGTCCGAAGCAGTTGTCCTTGGCCGCAGTGACATCGTAGGCAGCCCAGTGGCTGCCATGTTACGGAACAGGGATGCCACTGTTACTCAGTGCCATAGCCGCACAAAGGACCTCCCTGATATCGTTCGTCAAGTTCCTTCATTGTTCACATGGATTGCTTATCTCAAACAATTCCTAGGTTAAACGAGCTGATATAATTATTTCGGCGATTGGTAAACCCGAGTTTGTGAAGGGAAGTTGGATGAAACCAGGCGCCGTCGTTATCGACGTTGGTACCAACTACATACCTGGTGCGATACGCACTACTGATAAATGTGAAGTTGCTAACTACGATTTAGATTCGACGAAGAAGTCTGGCCAGCGATTGGTTGGTGATGTTGATTTTGTGTCAGCATTGCCTGTTGCTTCCCATATTACACCTGTCCCTGGTGGTGTTGGACCCATGACGGTTGCGATGCTCATGTTCAACACGCTCAAGAGTGCCGAACGCTTATGGGAGAAAGCGCGCGAGCGTAAGGTTAAGCCTTTGCAATTGGACATTAAAGAAAAGGTTCCGAGCGATATCGAGATCGCAATGGCGCAGACCCCAAAGCCTGTTACACGACTTGCGGGAGAAATCGGTCTTCAACCAGATGAACTCGAAAGTTATGGAAAGTACAAAGCAAAAGTAGAGCTTAGCGTGCTCGAGCGTCTGGCACATCGCAAGGATGGTAAATACATCGTCATATCAGGGTACGCCGAGCCGCAGATATCTAGTACCATGTTTCTGGTTGACACAACGTTTTCTAGCATTACACCCACACCGCTTGGAGAAGGGAAATCGACCACCACCATTGGATTAGCACAAGCTATTGGCGCACACCTCGGTCGTCCTGCTTTCGCATGCGTTCGTCAACCTAGTCAGGGTCCGACGTTTGGTATTAAGGGGGGTGCTGCAGGGGGTGGATACAGTCAAGTTATACCCATGGATGAAGCACGTCGTTTCATTGTAATCTGAAAATTTATCCTGACCATCCATTGCCACAGTTTAATTTACACCTGACTGGTGATATTCACGCTGTTTCTGCAGCGAACAATCTACTTGGTCGGGTTACACTATTTATCTAAATTTCTAATGTTTATTGAACCACCCGGTGAATAGCGGCAGCTTTAGATGCTCGGATGTTCCATGAAGCAACGCAATCAGACAAAGTATGGCATATGACACATGTTTCGTATTGTGTCTCACCATATTGTCAGGCTTTATATAGTCGGTTAGTCCCGGCGAAGAAAGGAAAGCGGGAGTTCGCACCTCTGATGTTCAAGCGCTTGCAAAAGCTGGGAATCGAGAAGACAAACCCAGACGATTTGACCCCTGAAGAAATCACTCGTTTCGCGCGACTGGACGTCGACCCTGAAACCATTACATGGAACCGTGTCGTTGATGTCAATGACCGCTTCCTTCGTAAAATTACTATTGGCCGCAATTCAACCGAGCAAGGTCATGAACGCGAAACTGGTTTCGATATAGCGGTCGCCAGTGAGTGTATGGCAGTGTTGGCTCTGACCACTGGCCTCGCAGACATGCGAGAACGCCTGGGAGCTATGGTTGTGGCGACTAGCAAACAAGGTGATCCCATCACTGCTGACGACTTGGGTGTCGGTGGAGCACTCGCCGTCCTTATGAAGGATGCAATCAAGCCGAACTTGATGCAAACTCTCGAGGTAATGTTGGACCAGACAAAGAGGTTACGCTGTCTCAAATTTACATAGGGAACTCCCGTTTTCGTCCATGCTGGACCTTTTGCCAACATTGCTCACGGCAACTCTTCAATCCTGGCCGATCGAGTCGCGTTGAAGCTTGCCGGAACGGAGCAGGGTGACTCACCAGACCGTACTGGATTTGTTCTAACTGAAGGTGGTTTCGGGGCTGACATGGGAATGGAGAAATTCTGCAACATCAAATGCCGCGTCAGCGGTCTCACACCCGACGCCACAGTCATCGTCGCAACCACGCGTGCTTTAAAGATGCATGGCGGAGGACCCGATGTCACGCCGGGTAAACCACTCCACGAAACATATACCAAAGAAAACTTGGATATTTTGAAAGAGGGCTGCAAAAATTTGGCCAAGCACATTGAAAATGCTCGAAAGTTCGGCCTTAAAGTTATCGTAGCAGTCAACCGTTTCTCGTAAGTCTTCAAAGTCACCTTTGCAAACTCTACCAACATACAATCTAGCACCGACTCTGACGCGGAACTCGAAGTTGTCCGAACCGAAGCATTGGCGGCAGGCGCTGACGCAGCCGTCGTGAGTAACCATTGGGCCGAGGGAGGCGCCGGCGCCGTTGAACTTGCAAAAGCCGTCGTAGCCGCTTGCGAGAATGATTCGAACTTCAAATTCCTCTATGATCTCAACACGTCGATTGAACAAAAAATATCTACCATCTCGAAGGAGATATATGGCGCTGATGGTATCGAACTGAGCGAGCTGGCACAAAAGCAGGTAGATACATATACCCGTCAAGGCTACGGAAACCTACCCAGTGAGTGCATTCGCGAATACCTGGAGTGTCAGAATTTATCTCTTGTGCGCAGTTTGTATGGCCAAAACGCAATACTCGTTCTCTCATGATCCGAAATTGAAGGGTGTTCCGACCGGTAAGTTGCATTCTTTTCATCTACCAATTCTTTGCTCAAATTCAATGACAGGATTCACAATACCCATCCGCGCAGTGAGACTTTCAGCAGGTGCTGGATTCCTATACCCCATTTTAGGCGACATGCAGACCATGCCAGGCTTGGGCACGCGTCCAGGTAAGTACATCTACGTTGTAATCACGTTTCTTCCACTTATACCGGTCATTCCAGGGTTTTGGGAAGTGGGGTTAGACCATGACTCCGGTCGGGTTGTAGGACTGTTCTAAATCATAAGAAAGGCTCAAAAACATTGTAAAATTATATTTTCGGTTTGTAACAGAGCCAAATGACTGCTTCAACAGCAGATAGATGTGCTTCGGCGGGATTCCTACGTAAACCTGACCAGATCTTTTAGACCTCGCCTTTGGTACCATGCAATCTCAGTCCAGGGAACCTCACCGCTCCACTAATACTTGCCGTCGACTTCGGGAAGAAGGGGAAGCGAGGCGTTCCGCGTGCAAGAGAACCACCCTCGTGGTCGAATGTAATGTTATTGAGGGCTGCGTTGACTTCACGATCGTAAGTATTGCCGGCCAAGTCGACGTATGTAAGGGTGTTGTTGCTGGTGCCATTCCCGAAATTTCCGGTCGCAGCAATGGTGAAGAAACCGCCTGTAGAATGAGTCTTACGATAGTTCGATGTAAGGTTTGTGTTTGAACACACCTGCCAACTGTCGCTCCTTGATAGTCGAACCTAGAATGAAAGGGGCTGGTAGAACGGTCCTGTCGTACGAATGGTCGAAAAATGCAGAAACTAGAGCGCAGAACAATTAGTAAGGGAACTAAAATTAATAATATTTAAATTTACAGCTTGTCCCGTTTGCATTCAACACTGTGAAATTGATATTCAACGGATATGAGAATTTGTCGACGACGGCAGGAATCTTATTGTGAGTTGATAGGACACTCCCGGTCGTACTTTGGAATACGTTCTGACCGCGGACAGTTATCTGTCGACCCAAATAAAAATATGCTCTCACATACCTGAATGGTTGTGTTTTGCAGATAATTCTGGAGGTTAGAGTACGACAATTGTTGAGACCAAACAACTTTATTCCTTTTCCCGCTCCCGCTGACAATCTCGGACTCAATATGAATGGACCTAGTAGCATCCACAGTGATATTCAAGTCGCCGTTGGCTCCAGCGGAGCCAGTCGTAGTTGTCAGCGCGAACGGTTGTGCATCATACTTCGTAATACTGCCAGTCGTTGGTCTGGAACTGGAGTCCGTAACGACCTACGCGATAAACAGATGAAACACAGAAACCATGTAGTTTCAGAGTGCTCACTTGAATCGCTGCTGTTACGAACCAATTTTGGTTGATGGTATGGTCGTCTTCGGCAGACGATACACTCAGAGACAGGCTATGTGGTTGTCCGTCCACCAATATTGGTACAAACGGTGTGAGGTCGAGGAAGTAAGTCGGTAAGTCGAGTGCTCCGTATGAGGTGATCGGCCTGTATGCATTGTGAAGATATGTGCAACTTTACTAAAAGAACACATTCTTACCTCCAAGCACTTGGAATGATTCCTCCAGTGAAAATCGTGGCGTAAGGGAACGCCACACCTGCGACTCGCCCGTCCACCAAGAGACGGACTTCTCGGAAAGGGCCTTGCCCAAAGGTCGTGCCGGCAGGCAGCTGACTGACGAATTGATTTGCCGTGTTGAAATACTGGGATGTCGTTTGACAAGCAATCAAAGCCACGGGGAAAACGAATCTTACCCAGAATTCCTCGTTCCCATTCCCGGATGCGAACAATTCGGCGTAAGCTTCAACGGTGTTCCGAGGGAATGTAACATTGAGCTGGAAATTTCTTTGAGTACCGTACAAGAGTCTTAGGAGAGAATGAATTACAGAAAAATCTGGAGGCACGGAAATTAGGGAAGCATTGGTGTTTGACAGGAGAGATATAGGGATGATAGAATTTGATTTTTTTGCTGGTGGGTGAATGAATGACGACGCGAAAAAGGTGGCGGTCAAGGTTGCTATATGCACCAAAGTAAGATTAAAGTAATGAATCATCCAGCGGTGATGACGAACTTGCATATTGTCCATCCAGCCCGGCTTCGAGGAGGTTGTCGAGCTGAAGAACAAAAGTGCCTGGTTTTGAAAAGAGTGGAATGAAGCGAGTGACATCTTTGAGGTACGTCCATATGATGCCGTCGCCACGCGTGGGTTCAGGAGTTGAACTACGCCATACTAGAAATGATGTTTTCAAGCAGATATCGCGACAGTTATACAATTTGACGTACTTTCGACCTCATCAAGAGAGAAAAGGGCCAGACGGTCGAATTGGGTCTACCGCATCACTGGTAAGATTGCCAGTGCTTCCCAGGTTATGCAAATGAACATACTCCATTGGACGTGACGGTAAAATTTAAGCTGATACCTGCCCATGAGCCAGGGGTGCCGCAATCCGTCGGGGGTCTAACGGAATGGTAGGTAAGCGGACCAAACGGTGGACAATGCCCACTCACGCGTACGCCACTACCTCCGACCTGTCCACGAATAAATATCGGAATTTAGTGAAATGTAACGGATGAAATAACGTACATCCCGAACGAAAAGCCGAACGTCCTCCTGAAATGTTTATACAAGTCAGGTCAATGCAAAACGTCCAGGGGGGGTTCAAACCCACTCTAGAATTTGGATGGTGCATTGCTTGGCGTCCTTCGGCAGCGGTGGAGGCTGAGCTACCTGAAAGTCGATGAGACGTACGGCGTGGCTCCCCACCACGCCAAGCAGCAAGGCCGCAAGCAAAGACGACCGCATGAGGGTGCAGGACGGGATGATGGAAACATAGTAATAACCGGGTGGGTACTTATGAGCCAGCTGGCGAGATGAGAAGCACCTGAAAGCGTGCTGTCCACAGTGGACGGGGTGGCCAAAAATCCCACAGCATAATTTAGAACTTGTAGCAGCACGCGGTATGATCGACAGTGGCGCCACCGCGCAGATAGTACCTTTTAGGCCGGCGGCTCAAAATAGATATTAAAGTAACTCTGCTAAACTAAAACTCATGATTTAACTCGTCCTCCTGGCGCGAATTGGGCTCTGCAGGGGGGTTGCGCGTCGGGCGATCGCCGTACAAGCCACCCTCTGCATCCTCGGGAAACTCTGACGTTGAATTCGTTCGGTACGATGACGCATCCCCATCACCGCCTTCTCCTACAGTCGACCTCCCCTTCCTTTTCTTCTTCTTCTTCCTGCCACCATCGTCGGGAAGGCTGTACGCATCCTCCGTCCGCGCCCACCGGTCCTTCTTGGATTTCTTCTTCTTGCCGCCACCACCGCCGCTGCCATATTCTGTGGGTGGCAATGCGTCGTTGAAATTGGCGGGGTAATGCCATCGCCCTCCAGATTCGCTGCTTCGCGTACTCCCTGATTCTCCATTCTGACCGTAATACGATTCGTCTTCTTCTCTCCAAAGTGCATCGCGCGCACCAGGTCGTTTCGGTGCACCAGCATCGCCGTTCACGTTCTCGCGTGAACCTGACGTCTCCCCTTCTTCATAGTCTTGTCCCTCTAGCGCAGAATTTGGCAGGCGCTCATTGTATCTCGTAGCCCATTGTGATCTCTTCGCATTACGTTCAAGCTTCGTGGTGTCAACAAGACCGTACCGCTGCACCCATTTCGGCGTCCGCTGATGTGTCTTATTGTTTCGGATATTCTGTAACATTCGATATCCGTTTCCGTGAATGAGTCGCATGCGGACACGATTAGAATCATACCTGAATATAGAAATTGTGGACATGACCTGACGACATGATCAGAATAGCACAAGGATGCTCGCTCAGAGATACTCATACCTGGAATGTAGCCGCACACTGTCAGAAGCAAATTGAGCCAGAAGTCCTTGCCGATCCCAAAGCGTGCAGCGACAGCTGGGAAGCCGGGATCAGGAATCATCAAAAAATCAGAATATGATGAGATGATTGGTACCAAGAGGAGGGAACAGTGTTCCGAAGATCCACAACATGGCATTGTAGCCATGATACTTCTTTGGTTTGATTTTAGGCTTGCCTTTGGGGACCATGGACGACATGACTGTTATGACCGGTCAGAGACGGAGTGCAAGTGATGAGCTGTCCAGTTTGCCAGTGCGCAGTGATGATGGTGGCCAAATCCAAATGTGGTAGTTGCGACTGTTTGTCTAAAGCCTCGCCAGCATTTGGTAGGCGCCCGTGAGCAGCGTTTTGAACCGAGCCGCACGGTGACCGAAGTCGGTCCGCCGGAGATATAGCCAGTCTTGTACCAAACAACTTCACCGATGTGAAATTACAATTATCGAAGTCCGTATTGTACTATACTGTAAATACATTCCAGCAATTGAGGCACGACGTCGATGCAGTGGCTTTCTTGGGTGATCTCACGGCACCGAGTATAGTACCTGTACTTACACAGTCAGTAAATTTCTCGCAAGTCCCCACCACCTGGTCATAACACGCCCACCTCTCCCGTCAGTACAGACCTGCTTGTTTGCAAATTACACCCCCGAATCGGTCCGAATACGAGGCAACGAGGCAGAGTATGTGCGAGACCCTGATTCCCAAATCGAACTATGAACTCACGCACTGACCATGGTCTGTGCACATCGTCCTCGATAATGCCTGATACGGAACAACTCACCATCGTTTCTCCCTACCATGCAGGACATCCCCAATTCGAAAATCACGCGCGGATGGAGGAGGAGGAGGAGGAGCAAGAGAAGGAGTTAGATTTGTCCGAGGTTGTCCTCGATGACACCATAGCGCATAGCGACGCGCACGACGTAACCAAGAGCGTGTCAGGGCACGCCTCCACAACTGACGTTTTGGACGCGTTGGCACCTCGCGAGCGTGGATATGAAGACCACGAAGGCGAAGACCGTCATTCTATCACAGAGGAAGCACAGTTTACCGTTGAGATGCTCGAACGCGAGATTGCTTCACTTCTAGACCAGAGCGCGTCAACCCCTTCGCCGTCCTCTTTGTCCTCAAATTCTACCGCCCAGCAAAGGGAGGAACTCATCCACACCCTTGAAGCTGCGCAATACGATGGCAACTACGGAGAGGCGGGATCTGGTGTCGTGTTAAGCGGACTGGCCGCTGTCCTCCACGCCGCCCACGTCCACTCTACCCACCATGAGCGTTCTTTGGGAAGCGCTATTCACGAGGAAACGATGCTAGTGGGCCAGACGGGACACGGACATCGGCATTCCACCAAGTCGACACCAGCTTTTCAGTCTCTGACAGCAGACGAAGGGTCGTCATCCACCTCACATCACCACCTGTCTGACCACGTAGTTCCAAACCGAGGCAACACATTTTCGGATGATGAGGGCGACAGCGAGCGAGAGGATGATGGCAGCTCTCGCCCGCATAAAGCAGACTCTTTCTTGCGGAAACGGCCCCGTGAGTCAAACCCAGCAGCACCACCCTCAGTACCGGAAAATTTATCAGACATTTCTGAAATCTTGGCACATCTCACTGCACAATTTGAACATGACCCTTCACCATCTTCGATGCCGGACTCTGAGCCTGTTAACTCCAACCTTGCGACTGGCTCTCCTCTGCGCAGGTCCCCTTCGGCTTCGAATCTCGCCAGTTCTTCGCATAACTTAATTCCGTATTATACATTTCAGACGGTTCCATCACCACCTCGCATCTCAGACGCAGACAAGGAGAGCGCGAAAAGTAAAGGGAAGCAAAGGGCGACTGACCCCAAGGTCCACACCTGTGAAACTTGTCAGAAAACCTTTGGGAGGAAGAGTGACATGCAAAGGCACTCAAAAATACATTCAGGCGACCGGCCATTCCAATGCGCGCACAATGGCTGTGGCAAAACATTCATTCAAGTACGTCGTGAACATTCATCATGATCACTGGCCGACAACTGATATTCTGTACCCCAAACAGCGGTCAGCTCTACATGTTCATCTGCGAGTCCATTCTGGCGAGAAACCGCACGAATGCGAATACCCCGGTTGTGGAAGGACGTTCAGTGATTCAAGCAGCCTTGCGCGTCACAGACGGACACACACAGGTAAGAGACCATACCGGTGTGAAGATCCTGAATGCGACAAGACCTTCACGAGACGGACAACGTTAACGACACACATGAGAACACATGACCCATCCTGGGAGCCTGATCCAAACATGTGCGTTCATTTCCCGTCCTGCATTTGCAGGTACTAAATAATTGCTGTTTCAGTAAATACAGCTTTAAGGCGAAAAAGCGGAAAGTCGGTGACCCAGATGAAGACTACGAAGAACTGGAGGAATCTGTGCACACCTTGGCTTCCCTTCTAGGACACGCAACTGGAGACGCGATTGATATGAATACCATGTCATTGCCTTCAAGTGATCAGCCACTTGAAACGCGTATCGCTGCTCTCAGTGCCATGAGCGAAGAACTTTCGGCCGCTCTCGCTCAGGCTCATGCACAGCTCGGAGGCGAGGACTACGAGGATTATGAGGAGGAAAGCGGGGAAGATGAAGAGGTTATCGGAATTGGACCAACGACGAGTGGGGTGAGAGACGAGGGACGGGTTGTTTCTTTGACGAACACGGGTCTGCCCGGAACAGGGCTGGGGACGGGGACAGTGGAGGAAGAGGACGGGGATGAATTCCCTGTGCCATTGCGGGTGAGAGGTAGCCAGGAGGTTAGTTTAGGCGCGAAGAGGAAGCGTTAGGGAATGTGTATCCAGCTGCTTGCATCCAACGCTCCGTGCAGTTTATGGTTATCCGGGCCGAGCGGGCCATAGGGATTTGCCAAAAACGGTCTACTGAATTCGGCATGTGATATCCGAATTCCGAGCCATCCAAGTCCCTCCCGTACTTTCCCGCACGTCCCGTTGCATAAGACTCTCACCAACGCACCTCCTTTCTGTATAATCCCCACAACTACAATGTCTGAAGACTTTCCAAACACTGATATTATCACCCTTACTCGGTGAGAGCTCTAATCCGCTGTACGCCAAGATCCGGTGCCAACTTGCTCTTTCTAGCCATATTTTGTCTGACCAGCTCCGGCTGGGTCCAGCTGCTACAGGCGACCTCACATTACTGCTGACGGCCATTCAGACCACATCAAAGTTTATTGCGAACAATGTCAGGAAAGCCCGCCTTATCAATCTGTGAGTAGTGCCCAGTCTCACGCGCATATAGTGTGCCACTCACGCACACGAAGCATTGGATTAGCAGGTGAGACAAATGTGCAAGGGGAAGAGCAGAAGAAACTCGACGTCCTCTCCAACGATATCATGATCAATGCGTTACGCGCGTCTGGAAAGACCGCCGTCCTCGTTTCGGAGGAGAACGAAGAAGCCATTATCATCGATGACAAGTTTAAGGGCAAATACTGCGTCGTATTCGACCCACTGGATGGCAGCAGCAACATCGACGCTGGTGTGAACATTGGAACTATTTTTGGTGTTTATAAACTGGTGAGGCTAATTCTTCCGTTCACGTTTCGACATGCGAGCTGAGGGTTTTCGCCACAAAGCAACCAGACTCGAAGGGATCTATCAGCGATGTCCTTCGACCTGGCAAGGAAATGGTCGCTGCTGGATACACAATGTAACGGTGATCTCAACGCATAATTTCATCATACTGAAGACTTTCTTAGGTATGGTTCCTCAGCGAACTTAGTATTGTCCACGGGTTTCGGAGTGAACGGATACACACTCGACTCATCGCTCGGTGAATTTATTCTTACCCATCCGGATGTACGTCATGCGATTTCCTTTCATTCCAATCTCACCAACCAGCAAATTCAGATCAAAATACCCGCACGAGGCAAAATCTATTCTTTCAATGAGGGCAACTCGATGTACTTCCACTCACCTGTCATTAATTATTTGAAATCCATCAAATTCCCCGCGAATGGCAAGTCACCATATAGTGCACGCTACATTGGATCTATGGTAGCCGATGTTCATCGAACACTGCTTTATGGTGGTATATTCGGATACCCAGATGACAAGAAAAGTAAGAAGGGGAAGCTGAGGTTGTTGTATGAGGCATTCCCCATGGCATTCCTGACGGAACAGGTACTTAGATTGGTTTACTATGTACCATGCTGTTGACGAAACATTTCGCAGGCCGGAGGTATTGCAACAACGGGCAAGGGTCGCATCCTTGATATTATACCAACAAGCATACATGAACGATGCCCGGTATTTTTGGGCAGTAAAGATGACGTGAACGATCTCGTAAAATTCTACCAACTACACGAGGACTCGTCGTGATCTCCCCGTTCACAACCACTAATCGCTGCATGGGAAGCCAACAGGGTATGGATGCTAATTAATGTACTTTATGTTGCAATGCACGTGTTAGACATATACCGAGTCTGAAGGTGGTGATGTATTGGAACCGCCTTATTCGTAGATGTTCACTACTTCCGACTCGTGAGTCATTACCGCAGCGTCCTTTCGTATTGGGTTGATACGAGGGTTTACAAACTGGTGAATTGCCATGAGCGATGCGTAAATGCTAAAGATCAGGATTGGGGACCTTACCCTCACGTCGTACTCATGCATGACTTCTTCAGCAATTATTTGCTTGTCCTTCACGAGTGCCTCATATTTATCCGTCAGAAGATGGAGCTGTTCCAAAAGAAGCTTGTTAGTGCTCCTGCACGCCTTCGCAACAAATAGACAGCACCTGTGCACTTGTTATTGCCATGATTGAAAGCATCAAGATCCAATTCGACCAATTCGTGGCGATCCACAGGAATGAATGCACAGGTGAGTACAAAGTGAAGAGTTTTCTCTCCAGTTCACCAGGGATCCACACGCTCAATTGCTGGACTCGGTGAGTCTTCGCACTGCGTGGCGGTGGTGGCGGTTTGAAATTCAACAGAAATCGCCAGGATGAAGAGAACGTGTCCGAGAGCCACGTCAAGAAGCGCATGGTAAGAGGCGGGGGTTCAAGGGGACTAAAGTCAAGCTCCGTGGAGATGAATGCTGCATTTGGGGAGGAAACTGGATCATTGCGTAAATGTAAATTGTAAAGCTTGATGCGAGTGAAGAAATTCAATGTGTTAATGAGTGATACTGATATGAGAAAGATTGTAAGCGGTGTTTTCTGCAGGCGAAAAAGTTAGATCAAGCCTGAATTCAATCAACGACAAGAGAATGTTGCGAACCCAGTCAAACCAGCGGGATCCGCGGCTCTCGTCGTACAGGTCTTCCCAACTGAGCTCTTCTTCTGGAACTGCGCGCATTTGCGATAGTCGGACTGAAAAATGAATAATGTGGAGTGCACCGCCAAGAAGACGCGCTGTCGTGTCCGGAGGTGGGAGTGGCACATTGTGAGGAAAGAGCGCAAGTTCGAACAGCACTGTGGACGGGATGGATGCAATCCTGAAATGAAGTTATCAATAAGGTAAGGTCAATGGCTGTTGTAAGTTGACACAGACCGCTCATGCCAACTCTTCTGTCGTATTACACGTTTCGCTGTCCTCCCAATTCCACTTTTCCGCTCTGCCCTAACCCTGGCGCCGGCCAAGGGGCTCTGGTAAGGCGGTGGTTTCATATGTCGCGCGGCATCCCAGTCGAATGGCTGTGATGCAGACAAGGACGATGTCGTGGACGGTGTGATCGGGTACGAGATGCGTGTTCTTGGCGTGGATGGTAAACTGGCCGAACCCGACGCTGGGCTAGTTGGGGCACTGGCGGGAACATTCCTACCATTCGCCAACGGAGAATGGGTAGAGACACCGGCGTTATTCGTTTGTGCGATGCGACGGAGCTTTGACATGTTCACTGACTAAAGAAAAAGAAAACAAACAAGACCTGAAGACAACGGAACCAGTCGCGTGCTCGTCACGTCACGGTCACAAGACTTAAGCGAAGCGCGTCGCGTCGTTTGTTGTCTTGTCACCTTTCTACTACATCTCCTTTCAGACCCGCAGCAATGGCGAAACGCAGAGTCGCGGAAGAAAACGACGATGCGGAGTCTGTCGACGACATCAGCACACCCCCGAAGCGTGCTCGTTTCAATGGAGATGCCAAGGAACACGATGGGTCTCAGGCTGGGCCATCCAACGCTGGGCCAAAGCGCGCGAAGAAGAAGCAAAACACAGCTGACGAGGAAGACGAAGGAGACGAAGAATATCCAACTGGTGAAGGCGAAGACGAACAGGATAAGATGATTGAAGAAAAATACGGGGATGCTGTTCGTGCTTCAATCGAGGCAAGGAGCAATGTACAAGGCGTAAGGATCATCCATACTACTATTGACAATAACCTTAATCTCCATCCCATTTCTAGAGAATCGCGCAACATGGAATCATCCAGTCTATGGAAATGCATCAATTCATGTGTCACAAATATCTAACGTTCAACTTTGGACCACAAATTAATTTCATTATTGGTTCGTTACTCCATACCATGTCGAGTTACCTCTGCTGACACGGATTTCTCGCCGTAGGGCACAATGGAAGTCAGTAGCAATACCAGTGATTTGTTGCGATCCGACTAGACTCTCGTTAATTATTAGGTGGCAAGAGTGCTGTTTTATCAGCCATCACAGTCGCACTGGGAGGCAAGGCAACGTCCACTGGCAGAGGAAGTGGTCTTAAGTCATTCATTCGGGAGGGTCAATCGTAAGTGCTTTAGTTAACCAGATAGTAATAATTTTGACGCCTACTCTTGCGGTTGAAGTGTCTCAGAAGTCACCATCACGATTAAGAATGAAGGAGAAGAAGCATATAAACCAGACATTTATGGGAAGTCAATTCAAATTACCCGTAAATTTACCAAGGAGGGGAACAGCTCGTACAAGATCAAAAGTAAAGTTGGCAAGGTTATCAGCAACAAGAAGGAGGAATTGGCTGCCATATGTGATCATATGAACATCCAAGTTGATAATCCGATGAACGTTCTTACGCAGGGTAAGCAATACATTGCGCACTATCTAATTTACTTAAGCTCTGCTTCAGATGCGGCTAGGCAGTTCTTGAGCGCCTCCCATCCCTCGGATAAGTACAAGGTATGTTATCAAATCCCTGTGTACTGTTAGTGAGATTGACGCACTTGAATATCATAGTTCTTCCTGAAAGGGACGCAACTTAGCCAACTTAGTGAAGAGTATCAAACGTGTTTGGAGAACATTGGCAAGACGTCCAAGATCTTGGAACAAAAACAAGAAGCTCTTCCTGATTTAAAGAGACAAGTTAAGGAAGCGACGGCGCGGTATAATGATGCCAACAGGGCACTCGAGCAAAAGGGAAAGCTCGAGGTGCTTAAGAAGGAATTGGCTTGGGCTCATGTGAAGGCGAAAGAAACAGTACGTATCGGTTTCTCTCTTTCACAACATACTAAGAAATATGACACTGGCAGGAAATGAGGGCTAAGATCGAAGCCGTGGCGAAAGCATCGAGGCGGCCTCCAAAGATCCAAGACAGCCTTGATAAAGCTCAGGTATTATTTCAATTGTATGGCGAAAAGAGTTTTCATTCATTTAATCCAGGCAACTTTTATTGAAGTCAGCGAGAAGATCGTTGAGCTGGAAGGCAAACTTGGCGATTTGGGTGACATTAACCACCTGAATTCCAGGAAGAGAGAACTTCAGGATCAGATCAAGGCGAACAAGAATAAACTCACTAAGATCATTGTTTGTGTCGATTTTGTAATTGAAAACTGAAAGCAGCCAATAACATTCGATTTACAATTTAGGAAAACGAGAAGAGCATGAATAAAGAGATCGAACAATGCAAGAAGCGCTCTTCTGATTTGAGCAAGAAAATCGCCGAGGAGACTGAGAAATTGCAGGAGGACAAGCAAGCGAAGCGCGAGGAGCGAGAAAGGAAGATTAAGGCCGCCAAGCAGATCCTTGAGGACGCGGAAGCGAGTCAAAAGGAAAACAACGAGCAACTGCGTGAACTTGAGGCGACTCGCGACCGGCTCAACGCAGAGGGGAAGGCTGCACAAGATGAGCAGAACAGAGCGAAAGAGCAGATACAGCACTGTGTGAACCAGATTGAAAGATGCAAGGCCCAGGCGAAAGACAAGCTCACCCCTTACGGCAAGGATATGAATGTGGTTTTGGACAGGATCAAACGATCCAAATGGCACGGAGAGCAGCCCAAGGGCCCAATTGGACAGTACGTTCGGCTTCGGGATCCCAAGTGGGCGGACGTCATGCGGGCGATGCTTGGTTCGCAAATGTCCTCATTTACCATCACCGATGCGAGTGATAGGAATCAGCTTAAAAAGATCCTCGCTGACACTCAGAAGTAAGCTTTGTTGTGCGATACATCATCCATACTGACCTGATTTGCAGCTTTAACTCAAATATAATATATTCCGAGGTTGACATGTTCAATTATAGTGAGGGGGAGCCTTCTCCGGATATGCTTACGGTCCTGCGAGCGTTAGAGGTGAGTTGGCACAGCGAAGTGTTAGTACGGAATTGACTGAAGTATTTTTATGAAGATTTCCGATCCCTACATATTACGTGTCATGATTAACTCGAATAGGATTGAAAGCACGCTCCTTGGTCACAACCGCAAGGAAGGTCAAGACATGACGAACCGGCTGCAGCGGGGCGGACTGGCGTGGACAATAGACCGTTTCATCGTCCGATCATATGGGTATGGTTCTTTATTTCCAACGTGGTGTTTGGCTAACCGAGTCCACGAAGGGATGGTGGTATGAATTCGCAGAAGATGCCTGTCGTGAACAGGGGAGATCCGAGGCAGCTCATGTTTAACCAAGGCGACTCAGCGTCACAAATTGAGTACGTTGAAAATATGGACTTTCACAGTCTAGACCTAACAATCGCACAGGCACTGGAAGGAGGAAGGGAAGAAGGCGGATGTGGAATATGTCGCATTGCAACAGAAAATGGATGCTCTTAGGGCGCAGCTAAAGGAGTGTCACCAAGCCCATCAAAGTCGGCATGTACGTGTTTGCACCTCGAACTCTCGTTGCGAATGATGAACTTTGTACATTCTATCACAGAACCAAGGCAGGAAGCTTGAGAATGACCTTCTCAATGCCAGGCAGGCTTATGCTACAGTCGTCGAAGAGCACAACGAAGATGTTCCAGTCAATATTGCCGCTTTGGAGGACAATCGTGACGTGAGTGATTGGACACTTCGTCTGCATACACAACTGACAGGACTGTACAGGAGATGGAAAGAAACAAGGCTTCCATTCTAGATCAATTCCGGGATCTGCAAGAACGCAAGGTCGCAATCAACGCCGAGCAGACTCCGCTAATGCACGACAAAGAAGCTGTCCAAGCTCAGATTAATAAACATGAGGAGGAGGTGCAGGCCATTAAGAACGAAATAGAAGAATTGGCCGGGCCGCGGGTGAAAGCGCAGAACGAAGTGAAATTTTATGAAAAGAAGCTCAAGGACGAGCAGACAAAAGTGGATGAACTCGATGTGATTGCGAAGGAATTGCAGCAAGAATTCGAGGTGCGAAATATCCTTTTTGCTTATTATTGTCTAACAGCGTCGTGTAGGAATGGACTGCGAAAGCTGAGCAGTACTGCGAGCGCGTCGAAAACCCCAGAAACCCAGACGAGGTTGAACGCGCCGTCAAGTCCACGCAGAAAGCCCTCCAGGATCGTGAGCGAGAGTACGTGCCATTTTCCTTGACGTCCGATGTCATTGGAGCCTAATATCTTTTGCAGGGCTGGCGCTACTGTCGAAGACCTGCAGCTGGCACTCCTGCGCGCCACGACGAATTACGAGACAGCGCAAAAAGATCTCAAGGAAATGGTCCAGCTGAACAACATGCTGAAGAGATCGCTCCAGCAGCGCCTCGGCAGGTGGTATGACTTCCGGCGCCACATCGCGCTGCGTACGAAGCTGCAGTTCACGTACCACCTTTCGGTCCGCGGGTACTTTGGCAAGGTGCTCTTCGACCATACCAACGAAACCCTCCAACTCAAGGTTCGTAACGTGTTGTGCGATGAGGACAGGAATGTGTACTAAATTGCTTTGGTGTTTTAGGTTCAGACAGATGATGCAGCGGCGACGCAGAGTATGGACAAGGACCCGCGTTCGCTGAGCGGTGGCGAGAAATCGTTCTCGACAATCTGTCTGCTGCTTTCGCTCTGGGAGGCAATTGGATGTCCGATCAGGTGTCTTGGTCTGTCTCTTTTTCCTTTCTCCATTGTCCATTTGCCTGAAACGCGACCACCTACTCACAGACGAATTTGACGTGTTCATGGACGCCGTGAACCGGCGCATCAGTATGAAGATGATGGTGAGTTTTCACGTCCAAATGAAATGACACCAAGTCACAGAAACTCATGATTGGCGCGTCACGCCGCAGATCGAGACTGCAAACTCGTCGGACAGCAAGCAGTACATCCTGATCACCCCGCAGGACATGAGCACTGTCGCTCTGGGTCCGACTGTACGCGTGAACCGCATGCCCGATCCCGAACGTGGTCAAACGACCCTTCCCCTCTGAACACATCCCCTCGTCTTTTCCCTAAATTCAGAAGACGCCCTCACAAACTTACATTCCGACTTATGTCTTAAAGTTATTTTCACCTCAACTACACTACAATAAGTCCAATCGTGTTTGGCGTCATCATGTACCTGGCATTGTTGGAATCAACTGTCTTCGGTTTATGAATATGTTACTGTATTGTCTCCTAAAGCCTACGCTACAATATACAATTTGGATCGTATCGTCTCGGATGCTTGGTCATTCTATTCTTTCAGGTCATGAAGTCTGCGTGGTAGGCATTACGTAGGTAGGTGAGTGGTGCCAGAATGGCAGATGGTTAAGTGTGTGTGTATCGCGGCGGGTGTCAGAAATAAGGAATGCGAAGCGGAGGAAGATGCGAGGGGATGAGCGTAAGGCAAGAGACAATAAATGGCACTCGGCCAACGCCGAGGAACGTCGATAGATAATGAAAACAAGGGGGCCCAAAGTCCACCAACATAAGAAAGAAAACATCATCCTCGCCACGGCAACCACGCACGCTGTCTCTGCTTTTTACGCGTCACCGTGACTCGTTTCGGCTCGTCCTCCTCTGCCACGGGATTACCCCGGTCATCGATAACGTACTCGACGACCTTGGTCGGGCCGCTCGCAGGCGCCGATGAACTTGACACTGAGACTGGTGAGGGCTGTGGGACTTGGCGAGTGTTGGCGGGTGCGGGAACGGTGATAGTAGCAGTCTTGGGCGAGGCAGTTTCGACGAGAGTGTGGTAGTGAGTGATGGTCTTGGGCGTCAGAGGTGCGGCCATGAGTGGTGGGAGTGCCTGAAATGGAAAGGTTTCGTCAGTATGGGTTTAAACGGCGGAGGGAAGGGGGACGAGATGAAATGCACCGTGGTCCCCCGAACCCAGACGAAGGAGAGGGCCGCGTACATGATGGACCATAAATATCGGAAGACAAGAAAGTAATTTTTTGTATATTTTTATAATTTGAACAAACTCTCTCATGTCTCCTTCGTCTAGGATTCGGAGTGGCGCGACGGGGGCTGGATAGGTACCTTGAGTTTTCTCTTGCCGCTCGGTTCGTAGACGTACTCCTCCTCTACGAGTGGCTCGTCACCCAAGGCACTGTACATGAAGTGTTAAATTTAGAATGATAAAATTAAAAAGGAAAACCGACATGAGCTGCTCCATGATCCAAGTTTCGCGTCTGGACGCGTCATGCTCTCTACGGTTGACTGCTTCCTCACGCCTGCCAATCTCCTTCTCGCGTTCAGCGATTTTAGACTCGCGCTCAAGGATCTCTTCAATGCGACGGCCGTAGTCGCGGGTCCAATTTGGCGGGGCGACCTCGTCCTTGACGATTTCCTGGTAGATTGTCTGAGCGGGGGGAGCCACGCGGATGGTCTCGATGGTCTCTGTGACGGTGGGGCAAGCGGGGCAGGCTGTTTGGACAGAGATGCCGGCTGGAGAACCAACGAGAAGCTCTGCTTCCCGGCGAGCGACCTCTGCCTCGCGATGTGCGACCTCGCTTTCACGGGAGACAAGTGCCTGGGATCGCTTGGGTGTGAGGTAACCCCACAAACCACTGTTGGCGGCATCTGGATCTGCGGGGGGAACTGGGACGACTGGGGGAGTAGGTGTGCGTGAAGATGGGAGAGAGAGCATGACGGCGAGAACGGCGAGGATGAGGGAGAGAGTGAGAAGGAGAGTGGTTGAAGATATTGTCCTGTGCGATCTGTGTGATCTATCGCGTTCTCTGCGTTCTCTGTCGCGGGGTTCGCGGTCGTGGTCGCGGTGAGAGGATGAAGGGTTTGCCATCCTTTCTATCCTGTCTCTAATCCTGCTGATTGAGGAGGAGGGGGACAGAGAGGTAGCTTGAGGGTAGGTGTATGTACGAGATATGGTTGGAGATGGAGGAGGGGAGGATGTCGCGTGTTGTTGGTTCGATTTGACTTGGGCTCTTTTTATACAATGCCATGTTTGGCCATTTTGCCACGAGGCGTTGTGCACAAACAAAGCATCCACGGCCATGAATCGCGATCGCAAGACAAGACGCTGTAGAGTACATTATCTCATCTAAAACATTTTTATTTATTTATTGTACTCATACCTCCTCCTCGTAGTGGTACAACGACAAGGGTTGGCCAAGACTAAGATCAAACGGTGCCCTTGGTTGCGACAGAGAGGAATTCAACAAGTTCTGTTTCTTTGCTCACCCCTCCGATCCAGAGTGGGACACTGCAGTGATCAGTCCCAAGCCTGCAGCCATCATCTATCAGAACGGCGAGCGTCCACGCACCCCAGACCCCCGCGTCAAGCAAGAACCAGACTCTACTCCAATGTCCTTTTCAGCGTACGGCAGACGCGCCTCTCCGCCTTCACGTTATCTGTCCCGTCGTACACCTTCTCCGTCAAATGAAAGGGAAAGGGATAGGGATAGGGATAGAGACAGAGATAGAGATAGAGATAGAGACAGAGAACGGGACAGGCACAGAGACAGAGACCGCGACCGCAGACGCGATCCTCCATCACGACACAGATCCCGCGAGAGGTCGCCGACAGAGTCTATAGCCTCGAGCAGAAACTATGATCGCGATTACCCTTCCCGCGATGATAGACACAGGAGATCATTTGCTGACCAACCACCATCCACATATCCAATACAGGATCCCCAAGCGCCCACAACTGCCTCCGCTCCGCCACATTCCCCTCACATGCCTCCACCATCCTCCGCTCCTCCTCCTCTCCCTCCTCCCCCACTCCCTCCTCAGTCATGGATAACTAAAGCCTCTGAGCCAACACCGCCCACCAAACCCATTTCGCATGACGAACGCAGAAAAGCATGGGTGGCGAGGATAAAGTACGCCTTGTCATAATCGTATCCCTGTTCGTCACTTAACCTCAC